>APFE030516523.1:0-59411 GCA_000404065.3 Pinus taeda | reverse complement strand
TTTGGAACTCTTTTAGCTCTTGCTTCTGTTTGGAGCTCAGCTATTGTAAAGTCTCGTGCAGGTTGAGGAGTGAGGCCAGTCTGGCTTTTGAAGCCAGCCATAAAAATGAATGAATTCCAATCTCTGTTCACCTTTTGAAGGCCATATAAAACTAGTAGTTTGATCAAACCATGATGAAACAAAGAGATTTCACAATCCTCTTTCCTCAGCTGTACCTTATCACACATCTTGCTCAAACTACGGAAAAGATAAAAAGGTAAGTCTATGGAGACCTTCCCTGTAAAATGAAAAAGGAGTTTAAAATGGTAAGAGTAAACCTTATTATACCTTCATTCACAAGTCAGATATTTCTGTATGCAGGTGAGTAAATGAGCATAATATTCTTTGACATAACTCCTGGGCACTGCCTTACTTAAATCTTCATTTACAAATTGATCCTTCAAGAACTCCTTGCAAGGATTCATGTCAAACTTGAAATTTTTAAACCATTGCTCTTGTCCTCGTGGGATCTCTGTCACAGTAGATATCACATCTGGCGAAACCTGCAATTCTATCATGGCTACCTTTGAATTCAAGCCTGTGAAGTTGAGTGCAAATTCTTTAGTTACCTATGTGTGTCCTCCTTGTAACTTTTTGCAAAATTTCCAGCACCCGGCCTTTTTGAATGCTTTCTCCACCTCTTTATTTCTCAGCATTATATCTAAGCCTTCAGGTTCGGTCCTTAGACATTTGCCGGATCTGTGCTCCTTTTTCTCCATTGATTCTTCCAAATCTTAGCAAACAATGACTACCAGC
The DNA here is from genome assembly GCA_000404065.3 of Pinus taeda. Lineage (NCBI taxonomy): Eukaryota > Viridiplantae > Streptophyta > Pinopsida > Pinales > Pinaceae > Pinus > Pinus taeda. The sequence continues at coordinate 58,616 of APFE030516523.1, read as the reverse complement.
TCCAGTTGGAATTGTGATTTAGCTTCTGTTTGAATTCAGCCTCGCTTGATTATCAGCCTCGCTTGATTATCAACCTCGCTTGATTATCTTTGTAGTTGAAATTTTAATTTTTTCCGTTTGAAATCTCTCAAGTTGTAATCTTGCAGATTTTCTATTCATGCAAGACTTCCAACCATCATTAAGGTTTATGCACGATAGTCTTTCTTGGGAATGTTGATTCATGCGTATCAACAGATCTAGTGGTGGTGATAGTGGTAATGAGTGGTGAAAGGTGATAAGAGGGGTACAGGAGCTGACATGAGAAGACACGGCCTATGACTCACCTAACGGACTTGACATTTCGGGAAATATTCGCTGCGAAATGTACGAATCCATGATTTCGCAGCGCTGACAGTTTTAAATTTGAATGATGCGCTGCGAAACTGCCTAATCGGGATTGCGCTGCAAAACTGCCTAATTGGGATTGCGCTGCGAAATTACAAAAAGGTTCGGTGACTGACACAAGATAACATGTGGCTATAAAACAATGGTGGATGGAGGGGTACCAATGGAAGCTGAGAATAATTTGACTAAAAAAAATCTTCAAAACTTCAGACTCCAAGGGAAGAAAATTAAAATAACAATAAACTAGCACTGACCTTTGTCATCGGGCTAGGATGAAAAGTTACATATCTCAGTTTAGTTCTAAGTGATAATAGTGGCTCCACTTGGTATAGTGTGCTCCTGTAGTACACTAAGAACTCGTATGTCCAGTGCTTTGTCCAATTTATGAAAACATAGATAGTGTTGACAAGCATCCTTTTCTAGCTTTGTGAGCCTTCACCCCGGGCTTGAGCTTCCTGTTCAGCTTGTCATTTATTTGCAACAAAGAAAGACTAATAAAACGGTTATGTACAATGTTGTGAGAAACTTGGCAGAGATTTAATCAATTGTAATGCTTTAGGAACCTGCCATTAACAGGCCCTCCAGCATATGGTGTTCCATCAATCTCTTGTAGAATGTAGGTGTTATTCCCATGGAAAGCAGAGATTTGATATGGCCCTTTCCACAAATTTTCAAATTTACGATGTTTACCTTTCTCTTCAATTCTAGCTTCCCATTTCAAGACTTTATCATGGATCTGGAATGTAACTTCTTTGATCTTTTTGTCGAATGCTCTCTTAATCCTGTTCTGGTTTTGTTGATGACTGTCAAACACCTCATTTCTTTTCTCTTGCAAAGCTATTAACTGATTGATCCTTCGTTGTATAGCATTTGGCTCCTCTTCTAGTCCTTGAATCAACTTCATTACTGGTACTCCAAGGGATGTTCGGAATATGGCTTCAGCCCCATATACTAGCTCATATGGTGATGTTCCAATGGACCTCTTTGTACAAATCCGGTTAGCCCACAAAGCATATCTCAGTTTCAAGTGCCAAGCTTTTTTATTCTCTTGCAGCAGTTTCTTAATGATTCTCACAAGGCTCTTGTTTGATGATTCAGCCAAACAATTTCCCTATGGATAATAAGCAGTGGAATGTCCAAGGGAGATATGGTATTGATGACAAAAGTTAATCATTCTTTTGGACTTGAAAGCTTGAGCATTTTCTGTAATGATCTTCATTGGGCGACCAAATCTTGATAATATATTATTTTCCAAGAAAGAAATAATCACTGAATCATTTGCTTGCCTTGTGGGTATTGCTTCTATCCATTTTGTAAAGTAATCGGTGGCTATGAGAATCCAGCGATGCTGTCCTGATGAAGGAGGATGGATTTCCCCTATAAAGTCTAATCCCCACTGCTGGAAAGGTGCTTCAACATAAATAGGAACCAAGGGCAGTGGCATAAGCTTTCTTTTTCCTTCAAACACTTGACATTCATGACATGTGGCTATCTTTTTGTAGATGTCTCTGAACATAGTTGGCCAAAAATAGCCAGCTCTCAAGACCTTGTTTGCAGTGGCTTTCCAATAGTGATGTCCTCCACAATCCCCCTTATGAAACTCATCAATTACTTTATCAGCTTCTTCTTCAATGAGGCAATTTAATAATATTCCTCCTGCATCTTTCCAAAACAAATTTTGGTCATACACAAAATATCTGAGAGATTTCAATTTGGTAAACCGAGCTTTGGATTTTGAAAGATTCTCAGGAGCTCTATTATGCTACAAAACAAATGCTATATCCTTGTACCATTCTGAGATCAATAATTTCTCATTTATTTGGACTAATTCCTCTTCATTTTCAGAAATTTCTGAGATTTCTGTGCTTAAATTAATATCAATACAGTCCAAATTTGACTGAGTTAACAATTTAGCTAGGCCTTGACCCTTTACCAACTTTGTGGGTTTGATCTCAATGTCATACTCCAACAATTTTTCTATCCACTTTCCCCTTTTTCCATCTGGATCAGCTTGTGTAAGAATATCTTTTATAACAGCATTTGGAGCATAGGCAACAATGTGAGAGTGCAAAACATAGATTCTGAAATCCTTAACTGCTTTCAGCAATGCATAGGCTTGTTTCTCTAAGATGTTATATTTCAATTCAGCATTAGCTAATGTCTTGCTAAAGAAAGAAATGGTTTGTTTAGTACCTTGACTTCCCTTTTGCAGTAAAACTCCAACAATTGTGTCTTCAGAAGCGAATGTGAAGATAAGGAACTCCTTGGTAAAATCTGGGCTGATAAGTACTGGTGCTTGAGTGAGTGCCTTCTTGATCTCTCCAAATGATTTCTTTGCTTCAATTGTCCATTTGAAATCTGCTCCTTTCTTTAACATCTTTGTTATGTTCTTGACAACTTCAGCAAAGTTAGGAATGAATCTTCTAACAAAGTTAACTTTCCCAAGAAAGGATTGAATCTCCTTCTTACTCCTTGGTAAATCTAACTTTTGAATTGCACTGACTCTATTAGGATCAATCCTAATTCCTTCTTTAGAAATAATATGACCAAGGAGTTTGCCAGAAGTTAAAGCAAAGATACTTTTGGTTGGGTTTAGAGAAATACCAAACCTCCTACACTTCAGTAAGATCCTTTCAAGGTGCTTTAAGTAGTCTTCTTCCCTTTTTGAAAAAACTGTGATGTCATCAAGATAAACCACCACTGATTTGTCCTTTTCTTCAGCAAAAGAAATGTCCATTGCTCTCTAGAAAGTGGCTCCTGCGTTCATGAGGCCAAATGGCATCTTTGCATACATGAATGTTCCCCATGGTGTGGTGAAAGCCGTTTTCTCCTGATCATCTGGGTGAACAAGAATTTGATTGTACCCTGAGAAACCATCAAGCATAGACATCCTTTGTGATCCAAAAATGTTCTGCAGAATGAAATCCATTTTGGGGAGGGGATAATTATCTTTCAATGAAGCTTTGTTTAAGTTTCTGAAGTCTATACAAATTCTGATCTCTCCATTCTTTTTTCTAACTGGTACAAAATTAGCAAGCCAATTTGAGAATCTGATTGGAACAATAATCTTAGCATCGAAGAGCTTTTTCACTTCTTTTTCAATCAGTGGCATTAGAAGAGGATTAATCCTTCTTAACTTCTGCTTAAAAGGCTTTTCATTTTGCTTAATAGGAATGGTATGCTGTATGATTGAAGAGTCATATTGTTTCAAGTCAGCATAACTCCATGCAAAAACATCAATGAATCTTTTCATCATCTCAACATATTTAGTCTTCATATCAGCTGAAAGGAATTTTGAAATCTTGACTATCTTAGGCGCAACTGAATCTCCCAAATTGCATCTTTCTACTTCTTCTTCATTAGCTTGTAGTCTTGGTGCTTTGAACACATCATTCTGATCAAATAATTTCTCAAGGGGAATGAGGCCCTTGGGAATTAAGTTGTTTTGCAATTGTAAGACTTCAGAACTTTCCTTTGACTCAACTAACATATTCTGCTGATCAATTTGATTATGTTCAAATTCTTCCTTTAATTCAATGAAATTCCTTACATGCTGATCATCCTCAAAAACCTGCCAATTTGTAATATTATCTGGTATGACTGGTCTATGGTGAACCTCCACTTCATAACTTTCAGAAGAGTGCTTAGGAATGATAAAAAGACTGGCAGAAATAGCAAGAGAATCTGCAATAGAGTTCTGATCTCTAGTTTTGATGCTAAAAGAATAGGATTGAAATTTTTCTAACATCTCCAATACTAAGTTTCTGTATGCTCTCATCCTTGTATCTTTAGTTTGATATGCACCTTCCACTTGTTTAATTACTAATTCAGAATCTCCACAAACAACAATGTTTTTAGCTTTCAATTTTATCAAGGCTTCCAAACCTAAAATCAGAGATTCGTACTCAGCCATATTGTTGGTATAATCAAAGTTTAATTTGTATGAGAGACTTACTTTCTTCAGTTGGGCTAGTGATCCAAATCCCAGCTCCTGCCCCTTCTTTTCCTGCTGATCCATCAAAGTATAATGACCAGAAACCCATGATGTCTCTTTCATCTCCTTGCTGCCCTTCTTGACACTGATTTTCCGCAGGTTCATCTTGTGATTCTCTTCCAACTGATTCATTGAAAAGGATAGTTGATCCAAGACCAGTATCAAATGAATAAATAGGAAAATTCTGAGGCTTGTCTTTGCTGCTTACCATGTAGGCCATCCTTGTCTCGCGATACAACCTTCTTTGCTCACCAAACACTGGGATGGTAGCATATGTGAGATCCATCTCCATTGTGCCCTTGATTTTTGCTGCCCATGACCTTGAAAGAAGCATCCCAAACTTTGGTGGAATGTCTGCAACAACAATGTCCATAACAATTGTTTTTGCTGGAATTTGTGTGAGCCCCACAACAACATCCTTTATCAAACCAATGCATTGGATTCTTTTTTAATCAAAGGAAAATAAATCCTTATATGGCCTAGTTACCTCTAACCTCAGTCTTTCCATGATTACCTTAGGCATGAGATTATGTGATGCCCCCGAGTCTAACATAGCATTATGTAGAGTCATATCATGAATGCTAATGCTTATGTAGAAAGGAGGAAACTCTTCGTTCTATTCATCTTCAAGTCTTGGTCCCAAACAGATAACAGGATTATCTTCTTGTACATTTAGGATCTCAGCCACTCCTGGTTGTGAATTAAGCATTTCAACAATTTTGCTTCTGTATTTGTCTACCTTAAGAATTTCATTAAAAGGGACTAATATCTTAATTTTTGCAATCTCGTTCTCTAGATTAAAAACAGAAGCAGTCTTGTCAATTTCTTTGGGAGGAGAAAGAATTTGAATATCCTTTTTTTCAAGAGGAGAATCATCCTTACCTTCAACCACCTTTGAGCTTTCCTTTTTATCTTCAACTGTCCTTGAAGTATCCTTCTTGGGCTGTGCTTTGTTTGTTGTAATAGGAACATTTCTATTCCTAAGATTGTATTGCTTTTGCATCTCAAAGATAGCATGCTGATAGCCCTTAAAAAAGTCTGAAGGCTCTTCTCCTGATTTAATTACACTGGACTCATCATGTTCCTCCTTATTCAAGAAAATCCCTGACATTTCTTCATCAAAACAATGGATTGATTCCTCAGGAACTTCAGGCTCATCTTCTTCATCTACCAAATTTTGTTGGAAAGGGGGTCTCACTGGAGGATCTGACTGTTGATTTCTGTTCTCTCTTGGCCTTTGCTAATTCTGAGGTCTTCTGAACTGAGGGTTCTTGAATTGAGGTTCTTGCTGTGTTGGGGAAGCAGAAGCATTCCCAAGAGCTAGTCGGTCCATCAATTTCTCCATGGTTTTCATCATTGTTTCAAATTTGTCTTCTGGAGCATATGTAGAAGGTTTCTCTTCTTCCTTCAGCTTAGCTTTTGCCATTTTTGATTTCTTAGCAGCAATCATATTCACCTCTACCTTAATTGCATCATTTTGCATGTCAGCAAGAGAGGTAGAATCTCTTTCTCTGAGTAAGAGAGAGAAATCTGAATCAAATGATTCAGCATATCTCAACTGTGCTAAAGCTCAAGGAGGTTTCAAATGAGCTGGAATAGAATTATATATTTTATTAAACCTCTTAGAGAAGTTTTGGACAGTTTCCTTAGGAGCTCTTCTAAGATTGTTGTATTCAGTAAGGGCTTGGATAGGGTTGGTTCTGTTTCCCCATTTCCTTAGAAAGCTATCTTCAAATTCTACCCAACTATGAATACTTCCGGCTCTAAGGCTTTGAACCATTTTCTGACTTCCCCAATGAAAGTTTGAGCAAACAATATTAGTTTTACATCTTCATCATCAACTTCTTCCCTGTCAACAAAATCATTGAACCTATCCACATGTTCCTCTGCTGTAATATTTTCATCTCCTCCCCATGTTGGAATCCAGGCAGCATATTTGCTAGGAAGATCATGTAAAACAGCAGGGAGAGCTGGTGGAGCATACCTAGCAGGTATAGCCATAGTGAATGAAGGAGAAGTGATAACAGGTATTGTATGACCAGTGGGACCAGAACTAGTGTGAAATAATGTCTGAGGACTGTTGGGACTGGCAGAGGCAGAAGATAAGGTATTAGTGTGGAAAGGACTATTTGGACTTTGCAGCCCACTGACAAAAGAACTCCAATTTGGAAGGGGTAAACCAGTTTTGGATTTGAGCAAAACTTCAAAAGGATCAAGCTCTTTGAGTTGGTTTAAATCCTCTTCCTCTAACATTAATTCTGAAGTAACAACCTCCCAAAACTCCTCCTTATCTTTTTGTGACACTAAAGATGAAGTATCATGCCTCTTTTTTGTAAATATAAAATAATTCCAATAAGTTCTTCTTCGTTCTCAGACCTCAACAATACCTCATGAATTTTATCATCTACAATTTTATCTTCAGGACTTCTAGAAAATTCAGGGAACAAAGATTTCAAAAAAGATGAAGTACCTGGTATATCAGGAAATCTTTGCCTGCTCCTTGAGATGGTGTTTGGATTATCCACAGGAGTAGGTGGTTCTGGGTCAGGATTACTCCGTGTATATCTTCCTCTCGAAGCCACCTTTTTAACTTTAAAATTGTATGGAGTCACCAAGGTAGAATGCAGCCTCGAAAACTTTCTGAGCTCCTGCTACCTTCAGAAGTTCAGCTTCTTGATTTCGGGAATGAATAATCTACAGGCTCCCGACAGACGCACCAAAATGTTATCTCAAAATCAGATCCTGATAGGCTGTTGGTCAGGTTGAATCTAAGTAACTATTTCAAACCTACTTTAGGCTGAGGCTTAGCCTCCTCAACCTGAGAGGGCTCTCTAAATGGGTTAATGATTTTGATTATAGATAAGATGGCTAACTCTTGTAGAACAACTGTGAAAAATATGAATGGTGGAAACACATTAACAACTATCCATTGGGCTTATGGAGTCAACAACATCTCAATATAACAATAAATTCAACCTTACATAGAAGTCAGGGCATTCAACGTTTAAACATTTAGAACATAAACTCATATAGGACCACACAGTTTATAAATGTATACAGGAAGTCAGAGCACATTCAGTGAATTCTGAGTGATTATACATCCATGCCACTGCAAGAATTAGGAAAAGGACAACATCACATATTCTGAACATAAACATCCCTCATGAATCCTGAGAAGTAAAGCCAAACTTGTATTACTGAAACAGAGTCTTACATAAGCCAAATACCAACCTTTTCATAAAATTTCCAACCTTGAGTACATTGTTGCTTCAGCTATATATAGAGATCTTATTCTAACTGATTAGGATTCCATCATCCATCATCAAGAGAACTTGAATTTTCCATCAGTGACACCTATTCTAACCATAAAACAAACCATTAATTACAACTAGTTGTTAACTAGGAGTGCTAGTGACCTAATACAACTAGGAATGTAACTCCTTATACAACAACCTTATCTAATAATTTAAAGCATTATTTGAAAACTTGCAACCTCAGGAAGTCGAATTTGATGAAGCCTCCCACGTGGTCATCTGACCGCTGAAGACAAACCCTAGAAATTAGGGAACATGTTTCCATGTTTTTAGGTTTAGGATCCCTGAAAATGGCACGTGGGGCAGAGCCTTTATCTCCTCATCCATGACACATTTTTCGAAACTGAAGGAGGTTTTTGTAGTACAGGATTTCTAGAACAAAAACCTTTCTTGGTTTTTTAAAATACTTCTCCAGCTGTCCAGAATCGATCCTTGATGTTCCTAGAAACTAGGAGACTGTCCCTTGCTCTGTTCTGGTTGAAAAATGGGTCTTGGGACAGAGCTCATAAATTATACCAAAAACCGTATTTAGAAAAACTGAAGGAGGCTTTTATGAACCAATCCATGCTGAACAAAAACCTCTCTTGGTTTTTTGAAACACCATCCCTACCTCCCAGAATGTGCCTTTTAAAAACAGGTGTAAAACAGAGACATATGCCTGTGAAAAACTTGCACCTACAGCAGTTTCGTAGCACAAGTTTAATCATTTATTTCTCCTAGCTCAGGATGTATTTGAGGAAAATGAAGGAGGTTTTTGTAATTCATTATATTAGGGATGAAAAACTCTTTCACTTTTCAGAGATGAGGTTTTAACTGCTCATAAATGCTTCTAGAAATTGACTGGTAAAAACAAGAAGAGAAAGTTCCTCCTTTTTGCTTTTGATCTTCACAAGGATATTCAAAATCAATTATGCCTACTGTCCTTCTTTGATTATACAAAAATGTTTTGAAATATTTTTCTTTTCATGTGTAGACCTTGCCCATGTACCTGTATGAAGACAAAACCTTCTTCAACGCTGCTTGAAGTATGATGAAAAATACTTGCTGTGATCACTTTTATAACAAATGGCTTATGGTTCATATATGCTTTTCCTTTGCCCTTTCTGCCCTTGCTAGATGTTTGTGTTGTGTGGATGATCCTTATTCAGAAACTCCCTTTCAAAAAGGTTTCCCTTTTGTTCCTCAAAACTGGTCAACAATATCAAAATATGCAGCTACAGCAGTTTCGTAGCGCACTACGAAACTGTTGTGTAATCACCAAAACACAGTTTTAATGCCAATTCAACTCTCTTGATCTTTCCTTTGCTTGAAATGGACTTTCCATCTACCATGAATTTGTTCAAAACTTACATGCCTTGCTTGAGCCTTCAAAGAACTCTGATGTATGCTGACCCTGAGTTTGCCAAGTGCTTCTTATGCATGAAAGGAACTTGAGAATAACCAAGGCCAATTCTCCCTTACCTTACCCTTTTCCTTTGAAATCTTTATTAGCCACTCCTACTTAGGGAGGTAACACTATTACAAGCTTAAAGCCCCAAATTTGGAAGGGAAGCCCATTATGAAATCTCAATGTTCCCTTGATTAACAAGCTTGGTTCTCTTAGATGCACTAAAGAATTATTGTACCTGATGGTGAGGAATCACATTGGATCTTATATGTAATTGGTAGGTGGTCATCATGGGCTGGGTAACTTAACTGGGGCCTAAGCCCATCAAAGGATCATATTGACACCCCTAGGGGATGTGTTGAGAGCCATGGGACTCCATCATGTGTCAAAGCATCATTTTATGCCATGGGCACCTTCAGCGCCTTCAACAGTTTGTTCATTGCCCCACATTATTCGTGAGATGATGCACTTGGACCAGTGTGTCCTGACCGACTTAACATGATCATGGCAGCTAATCCAAGGTCTGGGGGGGTTTGTCTCACTTTTGAGACATGGGAGGACATGCACCATCATTAGAGCCCTCATTTGGAACATTGTAAAGGCTTTTCGTCCATCCGGAGACCCATGAGACCAATGTTTATGCCCCAAACCCACTTTGGTGCCCCACATGATGACTTACATGAAAAAGTAGGGTCCATTCCCTAATTCATCTTTATTGGGGCCCTCTCTCTCATCATGGCACTTAAAGGACTCAATGTGGCCCTCCAATGACCCTACATCATCATGATGTCATCAACTCGTCTTGCATATGTTTGGCTAATTCATAACTTGTGATAGCCATTTGGTTGGCTTGTGACCAAGACTTGTTTTTAACACACTATTTTATAATTTTGGGGGCTCATTAGGCTAATTTGATTTAGAGAGACTTGTATAAGTAGAAGTGGGTCTCATTTGTGAGAACTCATTATCATCATCACTTGGATTCTTCACTTGTAAAAGAACTGACACTTTTTCTTTGGAAGCTATTGGAGTATCTTGGATGCACTATGATATTTGGAGGTTGAGCTGATTTTTGATTTTGTCTTGGAGCTACTTCTTGAATATGGATGGATATATTGCATGATTATCCTTTAATTTCTTTTGTTGATGAGATATGTCTTGAAAATGTCTAATGTATGTAATTGCTACAACTAATGTAAATGTCGAAGATTTTTTTGGAAGCTATTTGGTTGTCTCTTGCATATGTTACTCATGATATAACATGGAACGAATTTTCCTAGTGATGAAATGTTATTTTTCTTCATGAAACTCCATATTCTAATAGTAGGTAATTGTTGAAGGTTGGTAGCTAGGGCATCAAATTTTGACCTCCTTGAGGACAAATTTGGCCATTCTAACACATCTAGGACTCCATAGCCCAGTGGACTAGGCACTAGTCCAAGGATTTTGGTGATCAAACTCCTCTTTCTCCTTATTTTCTCCTCCTAAATTTTGGTCCCCTAAAGGTAGAGCAGAAATATAGGGCTTCTACTGAAATTTTAGGGAGGTTATATTTCAGGAATTCGAGGGTCCAAACATCAAGCTCAAGGTCTAGGCTCCACGTTTGGTGTGCATTTGCTTGAGTTTCATCCATAAAATATCTTGCCCTAGGTGCTACTTTAAGAGGGAAAACCCAAGTCTCTCTCTCACCTTGGGGGCTTGTTTGAGGGTTGTATGAGCATTAAGCATAATATTTGTTGGAATAAATCATATGAAACCCTTTCCCCTCTCTTGCCTTGATCTAGTGAGCACCTTGGAAGTATTGCCTCCCATGATTATTCATAAAACCCTAGGTCTAGCGCAAGTCTTTCTTAGGTCTCTCAAAGAGAGAGAAGAGCTTTTTGGAAGTGTTAAATCATCACATAGAGCTTCTTTGAGAGGTCCTACTTCATCTCTTAGAGTCTTGACCTTAGGAATATCTAGTACTATTGTCATAACTAAAACCCTAGGTCTTGATCTCCTCCTAGGCCTTTCTTGGAGAGGGTTTAGCTTCCTTGAAGCATTTGAGCCATTGTTGTGTCTCTCCTTGAATGGGCATTGTGGAATCACACTATAGTTAAATCATTGATCTATTCATTCTTTTAGTGATTCCCTTCCTGCCGGGACTCCTCCCATCGGTGAAAGTCCGTAAAGAGTAGGGGACTTTGACTGAAGTGGCAGTGGGTCATTGTCCCATTGTTGTCGCTTAGTCTAGTAGTTGTCCCTTATGTTTTCCTTTTCTAGGGCCCTGCTAGATTGTGTAGTAACAGGTACAACTGGTAAACCACCTTGGTGCTTGCTAAGAGAGGGCAGTTGATAAACCACCTAGACAATGGGCTCCATACTCTAAGTGTTAAACCAAGCCTTTGATGTGAATTCTCTGAGCAAGCATTTCCTTAGACATTGGATCCAGCTTGGTGGTGGTCAAGTTGTTGTGTAGCTAGCCTATGGTTAGGTGGAGGGCAGAAGTCCCTCCTTTACTTGTTAGCCAATTTAATATATATAAATATATATATTACATTTGTATATTTGAATCATGAATTGTGATTTCAATGCTATGCTTGTAACTAGTATGAGATCTTATGTATCTATGAATTTTTTATGAATGTTTGCACTGTGCTGTTCAACTTTAAGTTTTTGATTGATATGAGAAACTGTGTGTTTATGCTCTTTTATTTGACAACAATGGCTTATGAATATACGAGCTCAGTTTTTTTAGAGGATTAGTATTGTCAGATAGACGGATTGCAACTCCTCGTGTATAGTTATGAGAACTGATATATTTATGCTTAGTTAATTTATAATCATAGATCTTTGAACAAATTTAACTAGATTGCACGCTGTGCAAGGAATCGATGGTGGTGTATTAAAGGTTTCATTGAATTGATGAAATGATTAGAGAAATTGAAATAACATGTTTTCTACGTTCAATCCGTTGAATGGCGTGCATGGGATTAATTAATAATCCTTTTATTAGGATGTGATTACCTTAGAATGTTATTAGAGAAAGCAGATGCTTAATGTTTAAGAATACGGATCTGGTGGAAATGATACATGTAAACATGGCACTCGGGGAAAGTAAAAGATATCAACTTGGGGATTATAGTGTTGAGGGAAATAACACCTATCGACTTGGGGATCTACAATATTGGGGAACATGGTACCTTGGGGAGATGCAACACCAAGGGAATAAAGAATACCGACCTGGAGAACGTAGTACCGGGTATGTAATGCTGGGGAACATGCTGCTCAGGAAATGATTCCGGGGAACATGGCACCTAGGGAAATGACATGGGGGGAGTGCAATACGAGAAAGTAGGACATGGGGAAATTGTTAGAATACCAACCTGGGGAAAGGTAGTACTAAAAACCATGATGTCGGGGAAATAAATGTTAGAAGTGTGTGTTGGTACTAATATGACGTGTGCCATGTGGACCCCCACGTGGCAGTGGTGTGGAACCACGTGGGTGACATGTAGATTCTCCTTGAGACATGGCCTCTTTTTTTGGACTAAAGTTCAGAGGGGCATAACTTTTTACCCAAGATTTGGATTGAGGTAAAATTTACATCGCTAGAAAGGTCGCGATCAGCTAAATAGAATGGTGGTATTAGTTTTAAGTTTTAAAAATTGAGGAAAAAAGGTTGTTGTAACCCCATCTTTATAACAAACCTTGGAGATAAGGTCAAAGGGTAGCACTCCCACAACTTGAGATGGTTTAAACTTTAAAGGGGTGGGAAGTGTTACAAAGTGGTATTAGAGCATAGGTTCAACACTGGACTTGAAGGGGCTCACACGGAGAGAGTATAATATAAGTTTAAATGGTTGAGTAAATTGATTTGTGAAATGAATGCTGAGTTAAACCATTAGTTGGTGTGATCATTAACTTTGATGGAATTCTTATTTGTCCTTTTGTTTTCTGGAATATGTAACTATCAAGGGGTTTGGTTGTGTGAACAACTTTAGGTTAGCATGCTTAGTGCTGGTATACCAAGGCTATGATTAATATTTGTATGGTTGATCTAGTTGACAGTTGTGTGTGTGTGACAACACAGAAGATGATAAGCTACAACAAAAAAAATAGAGGAATAAGCAACATAATGGTACAATATAACATGGATAGAACCTCTCCTAACCAAGAAGAAATTTCAGTTGGAAAGAGGTTAGAAGAACTCCCCTAATTTGGATGGATACCCTCAAAAGTTTGAGAGCTGAATCGACGAGTTGTGAGGCTGACAATGGAAAGAATAAGCAACAAAATGGTATAGTACAACTTGGACAAAACCCCTCCTAACCGGTTAGAAGAAAATTCACTTGATTGGATGGATACCCTCAAAAGCTTGAGATTTGAACCGAGGAGCTGAGAGTCTGACAATGAATTTTTTTTTAGATCTCAAGAAAGGCAAGTAGAGGTGAATGTAGTGATATTCCAAATCTTATCAGATTTGCAAAGACAAAGGCAACTTGTACCTAGTGCTAGTTATCTAGATATGCATAAATCCAAGCAATGTCCATTTGAAATCTGGAGCATGGAATGCAAACCAATAAGGTGGAAGGTAAAAAGTCAAGGAAGAGGCATAAACATGCCAGGGAAGACACAGTGAGAAGGGAACTCCACTCAACATTCTTGAAAAAGAGAAATAAACAACTATGACAAACTATCTAGTGCTACAACTAGGTCAGGAAGATACCACCAACAAAGGAAGAGTTAGGAAAACACAATGCTGGAAGCATTCGAGAAAGCAAAGCCCCTACCTTTGATGGAGAGTTTGACAAGAGCAAAGCAGCAGAAGCGTGGATTTTGGGCTTAAAGTAATCCAAAGTCCATGACTATTTTGAGAATATGAAGGCCAGGGTAGCCATTTTTAACTTGAAAGGCAAAGCTGACATATGGTGGGAAGATTTTAGAAATGTCAAAGGCATAAGAGAAAAGGAACTGGTTTGGAAAATATTTGAGAAATATTTTTAGGAAAAGTACTTTCCTGAGAGGTACTATGACAGTGAAATCAAAGTGTTTCATGAGCATAACCTGGGACAACTCACCTTGGCTGCTTACACCAACATATTTTTAGAACTACTAAGGTATGTGCCTTGCATTAGGGATGAGAAGGTAAAGATGTAGAGATATCTCAGTGGTTTACCTTAGTCCTACCAAGATAAAATTGAAGTTGGTGAACCAAACACACCAAAGGACACTATTAGAATGAACAAGTATTGTTGTGATTAGTCCAAGCATAGGGCTGAATTTTGAATAGATTGGAAGAAGATGAAGGTGTTCACAAGACAGTTCTCAAGATGAGATATAGGCACTACGAGCTTGTATTGGTACCATTTGGACTCACAAATGCCCCAACCACATTCATGTGCCCGATGAACAATGCCCTCAACTAGTTTTTGGAGAAGTTCATGCTAGTCTTTGTTGATAATATTTTGGTTTACTCAAAAATTAGAGAAGAACATGAAGAGCACCTGAAGGCAGTGTTGCAATTGTTGTGGGAACACAAATTGCATGTCAAACATAATAAATGTGATTTCTTCCAATCATAAGTACAATATTTGACACATGTCATTTCAAATGAAGGAGTAGTTTTGGATCCAAAAAATTTCATGGCCATGATGGAGTGGGCCACTCCCTAAAATGTTACGAAGTCGGATCCTTAATGGGATTGGCCGGATATTTTCGATAATTCATAAAAGAATTTTCAAAGATTGGACATTCGATCACAACTTTACAAAAGAAAGGAGTAAGATTTCAATGAACATCAGAGAGCACAACTAGCTTTGAGCAACTTAACTACTTGCTCACACATGCACCTATTATAAGGATAGTAGACTCGGAGAAGGATCTACTAGTTTGCACAAATGCCTGCAATGAAGACCTAGGTTGAGTCTTCAAGCAAGAAGGACATTTGCTTTGCTATGAATCAAGGAAATTAATGGGGTATGAGAGGAACTATGTAACTCATGAGTTGGATTTAGTAGCAATTGTGCATGCACTCAAGATGTGGAGCTACTACTTGCTTGGGAGAAGGTTTATGTTGATGTCAAATCATGGAGGACTAAGATACTTGTTTGATTAGCCTAAGCTAAATGCTAGACAAGCGAGATGGTTGGCTTTGATTAGTGAATTTGATTTTGAAATCAAGCATATTAAGGGCAAGGAAAACTGAGTAGTAGATTAACTTAGTAGAAGTCTACAAGTAGCTCACTTGGAAGCCATGAGCACTTGTGAAATTGACACTAAAGAAAAGATTAAAAAAACATACTACATGA
The DNA here is from genome assembly GCA_000404065.3 of Pinus taeda. Taxonomy (NCBI): domain Eukaryota; kingdom Viridiplantae; phylum Streptophyta; class Pinopsida; order Pinales; family Pinaceae; genus Pinus; species Pinus taeda. The sequence goes on along the minus strand of APFE030516523.1, from coordinate 43,247 downwards.
TGAGGATTTTCGATATGTGAAGGAATGCTTACAACACGAACCCTAGGGAACAATCAACACGAATTACAAGCTCACAGATGATGGTATATTGTTGTTTAAACATAGATGGTATATACTTGGTGTGATTGGCTTGAAGAAACTCATAATGGATGAGTTTCACAAAAGACCTTATTCAGGTCATCTTGGTTACCAAAAAATGATAGGAACCACAAAGAAATTATATTATTGGTTAGGAATGAAGAAGGAAATAGCTAAATATATTGCTAGGTGCTTGGATTGCCAACAAGTTTGATCCAGGTGGATATTGGTGGCCATCGGCCTATTCCACTTGGACCCCCAACACTGTTTCTTTCAGTTTTTTGGTTTCCTTAATTGTAGCACAATTTACTATTTTTGGCAGTTTTTTGGGTCATGAACTTCCAGAGCCATTTTGAGGCCCTAAACAACGTTTTTAGGGAAAATAGAGAGACCAAAAACGTCCCAAGCTGACCTATTGGTTTGTTTTCGGCCTTATTTGAGATCTTGGAAACGGGGTATTATGATAGCCAAGCGAAGATCGTATGCCAAAGTTACGACCTCGGGAAGTTGATGTACCAATTTACCCAAACGGGGCACACAATTTTGGCGCTTCATCTCTTAGGGTTAGGTTTTTGGATGTTTAGGGTTTCCATTGTTTCTCAATAATAAATAGGCCTTTAAGCCTCATTGTAACACAGTTCAGAGGCATGTAACCGCCACATCTCTCCTCAGAGATAAGTTAACATCGCCCGAGCTATCTTATTTCCATTTCGTTTGTAAAGCCTATTTCAGTATTTTTCCATTAATGAAATGAAGTGTTTTTTTGCCGCATCTCTATGTTTATGATTATATTTGTAAGTTGTTGCATTCCTGTTTAAGTTCGAATCAGTTGTATCAGAGCGGTCTGCTCTTTCTTTGTTTTTCTTTGCATGTCCCCAACGATGTCAGGGTATAAGGAATTAGGGCTTGATCTAGTTGAACCATTGCAGGATTAGCCTTGCAAAACACGACGACCTCCCATGGTGGAAGAAAAGAAAGACGAGGGGGTAGGAGATCCTTTCAAAATGTTGCTCGAAGAAGCTCTCGAGTGACAAAGGGACGCGATGATGGATAACTTTGCCCAGATCCTTCGACGGCTACCCACAGGCGATGCATCTTCATCCAGCAACCACTCTGGAGGCGCCACTCCTTTTAAGGTACAAGTTAATTTCGACATTCCCATGTTCGAAGGCCTGATAGATGCAGACGCTGTAGATAAATGGTTAAATCTAGTGGAAGGATATTTTTCAGTTCATGACTTTTCCAATTGGGAAAAGATTACTTTTGCACTTCTCAAATCTGCCCCACACATCAAGGATTGGTGGGAAACCAACTGTGAACAAAAGGACGAGAGTGAACCCTCGCTGTTTTCAGCTGCACCCACTTGGAATTCTTTCCGAGACGCCATCAAGGAACAGTATTACCCTGTCGGGAGCTATGAAGATAAATACATAAAGTGGACCACGCTACAGCAGGGAAGGGACCTAGATGTGTCAGAGTTTACAAATACTTTCCATACCCTTCGCACAAAGTTGGGTATCAAGGATACTGAGCGGCATTTGGTACTCAAGTACCGCGGCTGTCTACACAAGCACATCCGGGACGAGATGGAGTTCCTGGACATTTCCTTGCTTGGCACGACGTATTGGTATGCTGTAAAGATTGAGCAGAAGTTTAAACAGAAGAAGCGGGACTTTGGAGCTGGGAATCCAAAGCAAGGAAAAGGCACCTCCAAACCATAGAAGAAGGGACCAAGCCAAGGCGGGGCTACCCATGATAACCTGCCGAAGCCGCAAGCAAAGAACAACACCACAAAGACGAAGAAGGACATGGGAAAATGGTGCGAGTTCCATAAGAGCTCCACTCACCATACAAATGAGTGTTGGGCCAAGCAGTCACTGGTGGCTGAGCTGAAGGCTTTCGAATCAGACGCAGGTTCCGACTCTGAATCAGGACCCGATAAGGGGATTGACAAAGGGAAGCAGACCATTGATGCGGAGCCCAGTGCCACCGTGGTTGCCACAAAGATCCAGAAAATTGAGCCTGAAGATCTAGAGGAGGGGGAATGCCCCTTCCACTCACAGATGTGGGTGAATGGTTCTCCGTTGCAGTTCATTGTCGACAACGGGAGCCAAAAGAATCTCATTTTAGCGAAAGTCGTGAAGCGGCTGGGCCTAAAGATGTAACACATCCATAGACGTACACCATTGGGTGGCTTCACCAAGGACGAGATCTTTGCGTCAGCTAGCAATGCCGCCTTCCTTATAGCATCAAGCCCTTCACGTATGAGGTATTGTGTGACGTTGCTTCTCTTGAAGTTTCTGATGTATTCTTAGGACAACCATACTTGTGGAAGTGACATGCTGTATATGAGTCTAGACCTTGCTCTTTGATTATTACTTTGGCTAATAAGTTGTACAGGATATTGGAGGTAGCCCCACTTACCGCCATCTCTTTGATCACTACAAAACAATGCAATAAGATCTTTTCCCAGACCAGGAAATTCGTTTTCCTTATGATTCACCCCTAAGGCAAGAAGAAGGTTGTGGCCACGACTTCTAGCCAGGGCTCCTCTGCACAACAACAACAGATGGACAAGGTTGTGGAGGAGTACAGGGACATTTTCGCCTCACCCACAGGGGTACCTCTGCACTGTCAAGTCAAGCACTCCATCGATCTGACCCCGGGCGCGCCGCTATCCAATGGATCGATCTATCGACGCTCTGTTCTAGAGAACGATGAGATCAAGAGGCAAATTCAGGAACTATTGTAGAAAGGGCACATCAGGGCAAGCTCATCACCTTGTGGGAGCTCGATTGTGTTGGTACAGAAGAAGGATGGGACCTGGAGACTCTGTATTGACTATTAGGCGCTGAACAAGATCACTGTCCGGAATAGGTACCCAATCCCGCAGGTTGATGACCTTCTGGACCAGCTCAAGGGTGCCAAATATTTCAGCAAGATTGACGTGAAGTCAGGTTATCACCAGGTGCCTATCGAACCCTCCAATGTGTGGAAGACTGCCTTCAAATCCAAGGAGGGCCTTTTCGAATGGTTGGTCATGCCGTTCGGATTGAAGAACGCCCCTGCAACCTTCGTGAGACTGATGGACGACATCTTACGGCCCTTCACCAATGCATTCATGGTGGTGTATCTAGATGACATCTTGAGCTTCAGCCAGAGTTGGGAAGAACACCTCCACCATATTTGGCAGGTCCTTCAAACCCTTCGACAACACAAGCTGTATGCTAACTTGGAGAAATGCACCTTTAGCCTGACCCAGGTTCAATATCTGGGGTACATCATTGATGAGGAGGGCGTACATGTGGACCCATCTAAGATACAAGTCATTCAAGGTTGGCCAGCGCTAACCACTCTAACAGAGCTCCGCAGCTTTTTGGGTCTTGCCAATTTCTACCGCAGGTTCGTGTTGGGGTTCTCTCATATCGCTTGGCCTTTAAGTCAAGTCACCAAGGGCGGAGTGAAAGCAAAGTTCTTTTGGTCGGAAACCCAACAGCGAGCGTTCTCCGAGTTGAAGAATTGCCTTTGTTTTGCACTAGTGCTCACATTACCAGACCTGCAACAACCATTTGAGATTGAGACGGATGCCTCTGACTATGCTATTGGGGCAGTTCTTACTCAACATGGGCATCTAGTGGTTTACCACAATGAGACACTTTCAAACACAATCCAAAAGTACCCCACTTACGACAAAGAAATGTATTCCATTGTGTAGGCTTGTTGTCAATGGAAGCATTACATTCTGGGGAAGGAAACGGTCATCCACATAGACCACCGACCTCTACAGTTCATGTAGACACAAGGGAAGTTGTAGAACGATCGCCATTAGAAATGGTCTACCTATTTGCAATAGTTCCATTTGAACATTAAGTATAAGAAGGGCAGCGCCAATAATGTTGATGATTGCCTTAGCAGACCACCGGCCATGGCGCTGATCACTGTGCTCGACTCCTGTGGGCACGAGACATCGGGGTGGCCGCATGTTTACAAGAGCGATCCAAAATTCGACAACATATACCAAACACTCCTGGAAGGGAAGAAAGTTCCAAAATTTCACCTTGAGGATGCATTGTTATGCCACTTGGGACACATGTGTTCCTTCAAGTGAGCGTGCCAAGATGATTTGGGAGGCGCACTACAATCGGGTTGCTGGACATTTCGGAGTAGAGAAAACTGTGGTGGTATTGCAGAAGTATTTTTATTGGCTGAAACTTTGTCAGGATGTTGGGAAGTACATTAGATCCTACACCATGTGCGCCATTGCCAAACCAACCATCAAGAAGCAAGGCTTGTATACTGCAGTACCAACTCCTAGCCGACCTTGGGAATCTGTCCCCATGGATTATATGTCGGGCCTTCCTTCTACTAAGCATGGCAATGATTGCGTTTTCGTGGTTGTCAACAAATTCTCTAAGATGGCCATCATGGTTGCGTGCAAGAAGAGTATCTCAGCAGAGGCCACTGCTAAGCTCTTCTTTGAGCTAGTGTGGGTACACTTTGGAATCCCATAGTCCATTATCTCAGATCGAGACAACAGATTCCTGAGTGCATTTTGGTCAAGTCTCTGGGCGATGCTGGATACAAAACTCACTAAGTCCATGATTTTCCGTCGCCAAACTGATGGCCAAACAGAGGTTGTCAACATAATGATCGTACACATTCTACGCATGTACAACTTGAAGCATCCACGCACATGAGATGAAAGTCTCCCCTATGTCCAACATAGCTACAACAGAGATCTCCACAGCGCAACAGGCCATAGCCCCTTTCAGGTAGGGCTGGGATTTAAGCCATTATGCCCCATTAATGTGGCCATACCATTTACATCCACTCAGGTAGATTCGACTCACGTGCAGTCCGAAGCTGAAAGGGCTAACAACTTCATTGAGCGCATTCAACACATCCGCCAACAAGTCCATGATATATGGGATAGATCCAATGCTAAGTACAAGCAGCGCCATGATGAACATCGAGTGCCGCACAAGTTCCAGGTGGGCGACAAAGTTTGGCTTCATTTGCAGAAAGAGCGCCTTGCTGGGCCCCACCGCAAGCTTCGCTCACTTTGATATGGGCCATACACCATCACTAAGGCCGTCGATGACAATGCCTTCAAGCTCAGCATCCCATCGTTCCTTGGTCTGCACCCAATGTTCAATGTAGATCGCCTTCGGCCATACTTCACACCATTGTTGGACACATCTGACATTGCAGAACAACTCACATCAACAGTCTGCATGGAACAAGCCACCACTGATCGGATCATGGACACACAGATCAAGAGCACTCGCCAGCAAAAGATCCAACTATATCGGGTTGTCAAAGCTGGCCAACTCCTTCACCAAGGCAAGTGGCTCACTAGGGACCAAGTTCAGCAGAAGTTTCCCCATTTCATGGAGGCACTCAACGCAATGGGGACCATTGCTTCCTGAGGGGGGAGGAATGATCCAGGTGGATATTGGTGGCCACCTACCTATTCCACTTGGACCCTCAACACTGTCTCTTTCAGTTTTTCGGTTTCTTTAATTGTCGCACATTTTACTATTTTTGGCAGTTTTTCGGGTCCTGAACTTCCAGAGCTGTTTTGAGGCCCTAAAAGGCGTTTTTAGGGAAAACAGAGAGACGAAAAATGCTCCAAATGGGGTTGCCGGTTTGTTTTTGGCCTTCTCTTTGAGATCTTCGAAACGAGGTATTATGATAGTGAAACAGAGACCGTATGCCAAAGTTACGACCCTGGGAAGTTGATGTACCAATTTACCCAAACGAGGCCCACAGTTTTGGAGCTTCATCTCCTAGGGTTAGGTTTTTGGATGTTTAAGGTTTTCCATTGTTTCTCAATAATAAATAGGCCTTTGAGCCTCATTGTAACACAGTTCAGAGGCATGTAGCTGCCACATCTCTCCTTAGAGATAAGCTAACATTGCTCGAGTTATCTTATTTCCATTTTGTTTGTAAGCATAGTTCAATATTTTTCCATTAATGAAATGAAGTGTTTTTCTGCCGCATCTCTGTGTTTATGATTATATCTGTAAGTTGTTGCGTTCATGTTTAAGTTCGGATCAAAGTCAAAGTAGAATGCAAATATCTAGGGGGATTATTATAACCAATTCCAACCCCCGAGTGAAAATGGGAAGTCATATCCGTGGACTTCATCACGGGATTGCCAAAGACATCCAAACAACATGATGCCATTATAGTAGTAGTGGACAAATTGAGCAAGGCAACTCACTCTATAGCTGTTAAGTCCACTCACAAAGCTATTGACATAACTCAGATTTTCATGAAAGAAATTTTTAGATTGCATGGCATATCCAACAAGACCATTTTAGATCGGGTTGCCAAGGTCACTTCAAACTTTTGGAAGGCATTATTTGCAGGCTTTGGAACTCAACTAGCTTTTAGCACAACATATCATCCTCAGATAGATGGTCAAACTGAAAGGGTAAATAGAATCCTAGAAGACGCCTTGAGGATGTATGTCATGCATCAACTAAAGAGATGGGAAGAATTCCTACCATTAGTTGAATTTGCATACAACAATGGGCACCAAGAGTCACAAAAGATGAGGTCCTTTTGAGGCACTATATGGTAGAAAGTGTAATACCCCCATTAGTTGCGATGTCCCAGTGAATAGGGTGGTGCTTGGACCTAACATGCTAAGAGAAATGGAGCAAGAAGTGATTAATTGTAGGTAGAAGTTGAAGGCAACTGAGGATAGACAAAAGAGTTATGCAGACCGATAGATAATGCACAAAGAATTCCAAGTGGGAGAGAATGTATATCTTTGCATTAGACCAAGAAAGAGCTCACTGAAAGTGGGGTCATGTGCTTAATTAACACCCATATTTTGTGGATCTTTTTAGGTTTTGGAAATAGTGAGACCAATAGCTTATAGACTAGCCCTTCCACCCACAGTGAAAGCACACGATCTATTTCATGTTTCTTTGCTTAAAAAGTATGTACATAACACAAATAATGTGATTGATTGGTTTGTGATACAAGTGGAATACGAGGGAGAATTCCAACCCGAACCACTATGCAATTTAGGTTAGAGGCAGGTCGTGATTCGAAATCAATTATAGAGTAGGTCAAGGCGCAATGGAAGCACTTTGAACCCGATGAAGCTACCTAGGAATTTGAAGGCCAAATGAGAGAACTCTACCTATTTTTGTTTAATGTATAGACTAATGTAAGAGTTGTTAATTATAAAGTTCATTTTTTTGTTTTCGGTTTATAGAACATCGAGGATGGTGTTCCTTTAAGGGGGTGGGGTTTGTGATAGCCCTCTCATTTACCCCAATTTTTATAATGTGACTACAATGCTAGAATGGGCATAAGAGCCATGACTAGCTAATACAATGTATGTAATGACAGCGTGGGCACATGAGCCACGACTGGCTGATAATTTGATTATTATCCTTGTCGACTAAAGGTCAGGACAACCTTTTAGCTCCTAATGTTTGTTGGAGTTTTCTTGCTTGGAAAGCCACAGACCCAACCCTGAATTTAATGAATTATCGCTTGCAGGCCCGATTGAGCCAACTTATTGACAGTTAATTTATGAGATGCGATTGGAGGTGGTGGTGTAGCCCTGATCGAGCCACTTCCCAACAGTCAATTTATGAGACGCATTTGAAGGCGGTGGAGGAGAAGATATTTCCCTTCTCGCTAGTGCATTGAAGAGACAAGCTTACGACCTCTCAAACACACAAAAAGACATTGAGAAGAAATATATGAAGGCACAATTGAAGAAATTTGGCGATTTTATTATTTCTGTGGGCTCTTACTGCGTGGGCTCTTGCTAGTTTGTTTCCTAGCTCTCCAGTTCTCTCTTGGATAGAGTTTATCTTCCTCTTGTGTGCACTCAACTGATTGTTGGAGTGTGTGGGAGTTGTTGGGCATTGGCAGTGTAAGACGTAGTGGTTTTTGATTGGTATGCTGAGCGTTGTGCATGAGTTAAACCCCTGTGAAGTTTGGGTGAATTCCTTGTGAATTGTGTGTGAGGCCACTGGACTGTGTGTCTAAGCTGGTGTGAAATAGTCGGAGGCTTAGTGGAAGACTAAATCATTGTGGTGTTGGTTGTATAGAGTTTCTCTCCCTCTTGAGTGTGCTTCACTGATTGTTGGAGTGTGTGGGAGTTGTTGGGTATTGGCAGTGTAAGACATAGTGGTGTTTGATTGGTATGCTGAGCCTTGTGCATGAGTTAAACCCTTGTGAATTTTGGGTGAATTCCTTGTGAATTGTGTGTGAGGCCACTGGATTTTGTGTCTGAGCTTGTGTGAAATAGTGGGAGGCCTAGTGGAAGACTAAATCATTGTGGTGCTGGTTGTATAGTTGATAAACCACATGGACAATGGATTCCAACTCCCAAGACTGAGAAATAATGTATCTGAACCTTGGGTGAAATCCTTGTAAATTTTGGGTGAATTCCTTGTGAATTATGTGTGAGGCCATTGGACTATGTGTCTAGGCCTGTGTGGATCAGTGGGAGGCTCAATGGGATATTGAATCACTGTGGTGCTTGTTGTATAGTTGATAAACCACCTGGACAGGGAATTCTAGGTCATTGTGGTGCTTGTTGAACAATTGATAAACCACCTGGACAATGGACATCAGACCACTATGTTGCTTGTTATGAAAAGACAGTTGATAAGCCACTTGGACAGTGGATTCCAACCCTTGAGATTGAACAATACCCCATCTGAACTTTGGGTGAATCCCTGTGAATGAACTCAGAGGAATGAGTGGGTCATTGTGGTGCTTACTGCTAGGAATACACGATAAACCACCTTGGTGCTTGCTGTAGGTACAACTGATAAAACACCTTGCTGCTTGCTGTTAGAGGGTAGTTGATAAACCACCTAGATAATGGACTCCATACTATGAGTGTTAAACCAAGTTTTTGTGTGAATTCCCTAAGCAAACAGTTCCTTAGACATTCGATCCAACATGGGGGTGGTTAGTTGCAAGAAAGTTGCTGTGTAGTTACCTTATGGTTGGGTGGAGAGTGGAAGTCCCTCCTTTAGTTGCAGGCTAGTTTAAGATACACAAATAAATATATTACATTTGTATATTTGAATCGTGAACTGTGATGTTCAATGCTATGCTTGTGACTAGTATGAGATCTTGTGTATTTATGAATTTTTAATGAATGTTTGGCTTGTACTGTTCAACATTATGTTCATGATTGATATGAGAAACTGCGTGTTTATGCTTTCCTATTTGATAACAATGGCTTATGAATATAGTAACTCAGTTGTTCAGAGGATTAGTAATGTTTGATAGACAGACTGCAACTCCTCTTGTATAGTTGTGGGAACCTATGTATTCATGCTTAATTTATATCATAGTTCTCTGAACAAATTTAACCAAATTGCAAGTTATGAAAGGAATCACCGGTGGTTTATTAAAGGTTTCTTTGAATTGATGAAATGACTAGAGAAATTTAAATAACATGTTTTCTACATAAAATCCGTTGAATGGTATCCATGGGATTAATTAATAATCCTTTTATTAGGACCCATAGTTTTAAAAACTAGAACCAATGACTGGACCGACCCACCTAATAAATTGGGTTTCAAACCAGAATCGGTCAAGATGGGACTGGATAGATCTCAATGAACCGATTTTTAAAAAAATACATGAAATAATTAATTTTTAATGAAAAAACTATTTTTAATATTTAAAATCATGATTCCAAACCAATAGAGACAAAATATGCAAAGTTTGCTCATCTATATACCACCATGTAAAGGTGAATATATCAAAATGGCATTGAGTGCAATACATATCATTGACAAAATATATAAGCAATGAGGCTCTAAATGGCCTATAAAGTCCATGTTACCCACCATTTTGTGGGTGATATCCCTAGGAGAATTTTTTTCTCCAAGATGGTCCTTAGCCGGCAGCCCCTTGCTGCCACCAACTAGCTCATTGTGCCTTTTCTCCACCACCTGAGCCAGCCATGTGGTCCCTCACCCCTCTGTCATGATTGTATGTTTGAAGGTGGGCCTCTTGAAACTAAAGGTATGACTTGTCATTTGGTAATTAAGTATTGTAGTTTGCTTATCATGGATACTTTTGGGCATGGATTAATGGGGGATTTGGCGGAAGGAGTAGGCTAGGTCTGTGTTCTTGTCCCCTAGGCCTCCCTTTGATGTTAACCTTGGACTTTAGTCTCGTGGTATCTCTTTTACTGGCCTTTAGGCTTTAGGGATGGTACTACATGGGAAACCTTGATTTTGGTTGTGTGGTCCCACTCCCTCATCCACACATATTACCCCCCTTCAGTTCATTATAACCCCATCCATCATTTCTCCCACCTGGGTCCACATTCCTCCACTGGGTCCACATAAGGTTAGCCTTCCCCCTCCCCTTGCCCACACCTTGGGTTGGACCTGGAATGATACCTCAGAGGTTGATGCAACTGAAAAGAAAAGTAAAAGCATAATTCGCCACATTCAACAGGAAAATGTACCACAAAATGCAAAAGATGGCCGGGACAAACACATTTAGCACGTGGGCAAAAGCCAATACATGAGCTCTACCCCATTATCATGGCCATCACCTTGGTTCCTATAGGCCCTTAGATGAGCCTCTCCTTTATCACTCAGGAACCCATGATTGTCCCAACCCATGGTGGGCAATGAACCACCCTACCTTAAAGGGGGTATCCACTGCTATACCTTACACATCATGCTCTTATACCTTGAGCCCCGAGCAATTAATCAAAGAAAAATCATAAAAGGCAAAAGGCATATAAAGAAGGGTGGAAAAATCAAGGCTAGGGCACCTCATTTACCATGATTGCTGCCTCCTATACATTATATACCCAAATGTGGGCTTCCCTTTTATTAGCTACCTTATACCCTAACATGTGGTCCAGGGCTGCCCCTTTCACTCCCTACTCCATTCATCTCTTTATCACATGCCACCACCCTTTGAAAGATGTACCTTGGACATACCATCCCCTTTAAAGGTAGAAACCACCTAATAGGGTACCTGGTTAACCCCATTTGGAGGTTGGAGACATTAGCACATGCCAAAGCCCACTGTGGAAGGGCATGCCATTATGAGGTGCCCACCTGTTGTACATGGTTTGTAAGCTCTTTAACTCGATTTCCTCAAATGACTTGTTGTATTGGAAGGCTAGGGGACGCATTGGATCTTATGCAAAATTACAAATGGTCTCCATTTTGAGTTTGGTCTTCTTATAAGGGGTCCTAACCCCACATTGGCACATGTAGGGTGTGTGTAGAGAGCCATGGGTCTCCACAACAGTAGACAACACTCCATGGATCCCCAAAGATGTTCAGAGATTGGTCGAGATTCACTTATTGGGCGAGGAAGATGCACCTGGTTCACAATGCCCAACCGACCCCACAGTTGTACCATGCACTTGACAGATGACCCAAGACTTGAATGCTGATGTGGCATCACTTACACCATCATTTGAGTCCTTACAGATGGTCTGCAGGCATCTTTGATCTACTTGGAGACCCATGAGGTTACTTGTGTGCCTTCACACCCATTGGGAGCACCACAGGTTTATTATGTGGAGAACAAGGGACCAACCCCATGTCCATTACTTTTCGGAGTCCTATTCATCATTATGGCACTTATGGACTTCATTAGGCTTGTTAGAAGGCCCAATGACATGTATCACTGATCATTTGACCTCTTGAGAGGCTTATTCTTATGTTTATGAGCTAGTTTGGTGGGCTTGTCGCGAAAAGTTAGTTATTTTGCACATTATTTTATCCTAGGGGCTAATGTAGGCCTAAATAACTAAATTGAACTCCTTAGAGGTGTATAAATACAAGTGATGAGAGTTCATTTATCATCATCACTTGGTTTGGACTTGTATCTCTTTAGAGATTTTCACTAATCCTTCTTGGTGGACGAAATTTTGGAGCATGGAATGAATTTTGATGTTTAGATTATCTATTCTTGTCTTGGAGCTTCTTGATTGGAAATTTGTTGATGGTTGGATATATTCTTTAACATGTAAGTACAAATTTAATAATATTCTTTCTTTTACTTTGTCACATGCATTAATAATGGGATTTTCATTATACTTGGGCTAATTGTTGCATGCATTATTGCGAAATTGTGGAGTTATTGTATTGTGGAATTATTGTTTCTAGATAACGTCTCTCTATTTATGGGCCATGTATGTTGAACGAATTTACCTAGGGATAATTCTATGGTTGAATTCATCTTGATAAGCCATATCATCTTGCAAAACAAAGTATAAAGCTTTAAGGTCACTCTCTTTTGCCCTAATGCTAAGCGAAGTAGTCGTCTAAGCCTCATTGACCTAGAAACGAAGTCCATTCTCATTATTCTTCTTGATTCCAATCTCCCCAAAGGATTAGGCACTGGTCTACCATAAGGTGATCATTTTAAGAACCATTTTTCTTCACCTTTTCTTCTTTATTCTAGGTCTAGCCACATTGGGTATCCTAGGGCATCATTTTCTCGACAAACTACCCATATAAAAACTTCAATCTCTTGGGAATTTCTGCGCTGGTGTGTCTCATAGGTCTCCTCCAAATTTGAAGGAATTCTGACAGTGGGATTGCGAGATATCCTAAGCCCTAGCCTTGAGACCGATTTTCTAGGTTTCCCTAGGCTAGTACCTCATAGGGATCATTTTAGCACCTTTAAGTGAAGATCCTTTCTTTGATCCCCTTCTCTTCCTTTTTTAGGTCAAACTCATCAACCTCTACCTCCTCTTGACCTAACCTGGGTCCACTTGGTCCGGTGTGGTCCCATATCTTTGCAAAGTCAACTCTTCAAAAACCACTTGGGAAATTGAGTTCCACCAGGATTTTAGGATTTAGGAAGCTCCATTTCAAGTCACATTCCCCAAGCCAATCACTCAAATCCCTATTCCCCTATCCTATAGAACTTTGCACCTTGCTTAAGAAGCAAGCAAGTCCCACTCCTCTTGAGTCTCTCCTAGGAAAGGGTCATCGAGATCACTTCACATCCATCTTTGTCGATCTATCCTTCATAAGTGACTCTCTATATATTGGGTCTCCTCCCATCGGTGAAATTCCATAAAGAGTAGGAAGCTTTAGCTGTGGTGACAGTGGGCTCTAGCTTCATTGTTGCTCTTGACCTAGCAAGTGCCCCTCTAGGACCCCTGTTAGTTTGAGCGATAACAGTCCAAAAACAATGCTGGAAGAGGTTGTTACAACAAATGCGGATTCTCTGATGGCCATATGGATTCCAAATCTTTGCTTGAAATCCCTCAAGCTCCGAGCTATCTGCCAATCATTCACCAAAACTTCACAGAAATATATATTTGAGTAGGCATCAACTATTGCTGCCATTTTGTTATTGCTGTTAATATATATCCATGAACTGAAAATCAGATTAAAAGTCAACATTTTGGGAGGTCCATTGCTGGGTTGTTAGGTTGACAGAAAATAATTTTTCTGCTTGAGTTTTATTGAATGGTGAATAGTCAGGGACCTTTCTTTGAGATGTATCAGTGCAGGAGCCATGTTTGGTTCCCAAGTCATAAAAACACCCTTCTATGGCCTTTTTTTTGTGCTTATAGACTGCAAAATTGAAAATACACAGCTAAATGAAATGTACGTTCAGTTTTTATTAGTATGGAAATACTTTAAAATTGTTCCGGTATATGATGGCATGCAATACTTTAGGAGATATAGAGATATCTTTGCTCCTTGCTTTGAACTGTTTATCGAGCAGTGACTGAATGCTTGAGTTTGCTTTTGGAAACAGTCATGGATATTTTCAAGAAGTTCATAGATAATTTTTTCTCTTTATTTTGTGATTGTATTTTATTTTATATTTAGTTTGCTTGTATTTCCGGTGGCAATCTTGTGGAGAAGGAAAGAGTATATGGCAATTTTCCAATACAATCAACTTTTCTTAATAGTGTTAGGACTATGTATAACTACCAAGTTCAAACAATATGTAAAAGAGAAGAAAAGGAGTATTAATGTGAAACAAAATCCCAACACAGGAATCTGCCGTTGTAGAGATATCCTGTAACATTAAATAGATAAGTTATGACAACTACAAAGCAAAGACAACCCACAAGACATGACGTTGAAATTGTTGGCAATGTTAGTACTGGAGTGAGGGTTGAGGAATCCACGTAAACACAGTGACTTGCACTCCAATGGTTGCCTTTGTCACTGTTTCAAATTTAGGTGATTTCAGTCTTAATATTCTCTCGTTAAATAGCTCAAAATATAATTTATTTAAAGGTAGAAAATCAAATTTCTAAACATTGCATCAATCACACAACAGTTCAAAAATGAACAGTGGATGAAATAAAATACATACACAGGGATATTCCCAATTAATCAACTTTTTTTTCATTTGATAAAAGCTTACAAGGTGGCTTCTGCAGCCTGCTTGAACCAACAGTTGTATGGTCAATAAAATCATCTCAAACAAGAGTGTACATCTTGTGTAAAAGAGGGTACAGATACAACAGTATGGCCTACTCTTTTTCTGCCTTCTTTGGACATAAAATCTCTTTTTTCTCTCCCAACACTAAAGCACACACCAGCAAGACAGTGTACGACCAGATCTGAAGGTGTATGGCAATGAACCGGCTGGTTTACCCAAAAACCGACCGGTTCTGTCATAAACTGGCCGGTTAGGCCCAATCTTTGTTACTTGTTACCTTTCAAACTAGTAGGGGTCCTAGGAGGGGGTCCTATGGAGAAACTACTAGGTCAAGGGGAAACAATGGAGCGATAGCCCATTGTCACCTCAACTAAGGCTCTCCCTGCGCTTTATGGATTTTCACCTAAGGGAGGAGACCTAGTATAAAGAGAATCACTAGGAAGGATGGATCAATGAATGGATAGAGTGATTCCTAAGCCCTATTCACAAGAGGCTCAAATAATTGGCTTGCTTGCTTTGAAAACAAGGTGTTTGGCTCTCTAAGAAGGGCTATGGGGATACTTAGGCTTAGGGTTGGTGAATAGCTTTTAACAAGATGTATACTAAATCGAAGAATCTTGAAGGAGAAATGGCTTCTATGTGACCCTTGCGGAATGTGAGTTACAAAGTTGTGGGACCACAAAGAACCCAAGTGGACCCAAACTAGGTCAAGGGTGTGGGGTTAATCATCAATAGATGGGCTTGACTAGGTTTGGGAGGAGAATAGGGGCAAAGGAATAATTTTCTTTTGGAGTTTAAATGCAATGATCAAAATAAAGACACTAACCAAAGGGAACCTAGGGAGAAGAATGATCCTTGAGCTAGGGCTAGCGATATCTCGAGATTCCACTGTTGGATTGAGCTAAAATTTGGAGGACCCCAACGTATTTGTGGATCAATTTTCAAGGGTTTTGGATGGCTACAAATGATTTCATGTGATGCCCTAGGAGACCTTCTAGAATTAGGCCTAGAATTAAGAAAAGTGAAGAAAAGAGAAGGAAATATGACCACCAAAGGGATATGAGGATCAATGCCTTATTGCTTGGGCTTAATAGAGTCAAGATACACATCAATCAAGAATTTCATGAGCTAAGGAGCCGTTATTGATCTTTGCTAGCCTCTCCAAGGGCAACAACTAGGTCAATTAGAGATTTATACTTCAAATTTGCCAAAGAGATGAAGTTTGAAGGCTCAAAACCTATTAGGTGCCTCTAGGAACATTCACCCACTCTCTTCAAGTACAATGCATGTATTAATTCACTTATTCAAGGTTCGCAGAAGAATTTCGCATTTATTTAACCCATACAAGAATAATGATAACCATAAAATGCAGTAAACTAGTAAAATAACAAGAATAACATCAAAATTCGACTTACATGAGAGAGAGCGTATATCCTTTCATAAATTTTGCATTAGAAAGAAGCTCCAAAGACAATAGCGAAAATCCAAACATCATAGTGCATCAAGAAAACTCCAAAAAGTTTACCCAGCAAAATGTGCAAAAATTTCTCAAGAGATACTAATCCAATCCAAGTGATGATGAGAGAGATGAATCATCATCTCATCTATATATACAATCCAATAGGGGATTTGAATAGCCTAATTTGTCTTACTTAGCCCCAAATAATAAAATAATGCTCAATAATGACATGACTAGGTGACAAACCCAACAAGATAGCTCTTAATAATACAACAATAAAGCCTCTCAATAGGACAAAATAGTATGCATAATGAGTCGTTGGGCCATTGAGAATGCCTAGTGGATTCCAGAGTGTGCCAAGTTGAGAGAAAAACCTCCTAACATAGTGATCAAGGGGTTGGCCCCTTGATATCCAAACAAGTCACATGTGGTGCCCCCAAGTGGGTGTGGGGGCACTATGACATCCTCATGGGTCTCCAAGTGGATCAATAATGCCTATAAACCATTTGTAAACCCCTTGATATCCAAAATAGTCACATGTGGTGCCCGTAAGTGGGTGTGGGGGCAATATGACATCCTCATGGGTCTCCAAGTGGATCAATAATGCCTGTAAACCATTTGTAAGGGCTAGTATGATGACATAAGTCCTCCCTTTGTCTCCTCAGTGAGACATATCCTCACATGGACCTTGGAACCTCTGCCAAGTGTGTGGTGCAAGTGTGGAGCTGACTAGGCATGGGGATCCAGTGCATCATCCTCATGCAAAAGGTGGAACACTAGCAATCTCTGAAGGGCACTAGGAATCCATGAAGAGCTATCTGCTATGGTGGAGGCACATGGCTCTCAATGCTCACTCTACAAGTGCCAATGTGGCCCTCTAGAGGGCTAAAACCCTGTAATGGGAGACCAAACCCCAAATGGAGACCCATCTGCAATTCTGCATAAGATCCAATGCGTCCCTTTGCCCTCTAATACAAAAAATCATTAGGATAATTAAGCAAAAGAGTTTATAAATAATGGAATCAATGGGGCACTTCATGGTGGCATGCCCTTCCATAGTGGGCTTTGGCATGTACAAGTGTCTCCAAACTCAATAAGAGGGTTAGCCAAGGACCCTATTAGGTGGTTTCAACCTCTAATGGGCGTGACATGCCCATGGTAGTCCATCAAATGGTAGGTGGCATGTGAGATAAAGATGAGATGGAGTGGGGTCAAGGGAAAAACTCCAAGCCACATGTTAGGGAACAAGGGTAGCTATAATAGGGGAAGCCCACACTTAGGTATATGAGTGTATGAGGGAGCAATCGTGGTACATAAGTTACCCGGCCTTTGCTTTTCCACCCTTGTTCATATGCCTTTTCCTTTTGTTGATTTTTCTTCATAACTGCTCGGGGCTCCAAGGAATGAGAGCATGATGTGTGGTATATAGCAATAGGTACCCCCTTTTAAGGTGGGGTTTTTCATGCCCACCATGTGTTGGGACAATCATGGGTTCCTCAATGTGGAGGGGGCTCATCTAGGGCCCATAGTAACGAGTGTGATGGCCATAGATAAGGGGTAGAGCTTATGTTTGGCTATTGCACACGTGCTAAATTTGTATGCCCCGACCATCTTCTCCATTTTGTGGTACATTTCCTGTTGAGAGTGGCCAAATTATGCTTTTTCTTTTCTTTTCGCTGCATCAACCTCCGGGGCTAACCCTTTGTGGACAAGGGGAAGGGGAGGCTAACCCTTTGTGGACCCAGTGGGCACATGTGGACCCGGATGGGAAATATGATGAATGGGGTTATAATGAGCGGAGGGGAGTGATGTATATGGTATCGGGAAGCGGGACCACACAACCAAAATTGGGATTTCCCATGTAGTGCCAACCCTAAAGCTAATAACCAGTAAAGGAGATCCCATGGGCCTAGGATACAAGGCTAACCATCAAATTGGGCATAGGAGACAAGAGTACAAACCTAGCCCACTCTTTTCGTTGAATCCCCCCACCAATCAATGCCCAAAAGTGTCCATGAAAAGTAAACAAAATTATTCAACTATTATGAAAAGCTATACCTTTGGGGTCGGGAGGCCCACCTTCAAACATACAATCATAACAAATGGGCGAGGGACCACATGGTTGGCTCAGGTGGCGAAGACAATAGCACATTGAGCTATTTGGTGGCTGTAAGGGGCTGCCGACTGAGGACCATCTGGGAGAAAACGTTTCTTCTATGCATACTACCCATAGGTGGTGGGTAACAGTACCCAAGGGGAATAATTAATGCAATGTGGCCTTTGTAATAGGCCCATAGGCCCCAATTATACCCCTAGGGAGGATCCCAGTAACGAGTGAGAAAGCCAAGGGAGGTACCCAAGGGGAATAATTAATGCAATGTGGCCTTTGTAATGGGCCCATAGGCCCCAATTACATCCTTAGGGAGGATCCCCATAGCAAGTGAGAAAACCATCGAAATCTTTTGATTCTAGTTAAACTTTTAACCCTTTGATATTGTTAGATCCCCCAATTCGTAGTTCATGGTTGATGTTATTACTATTTGAGGCTTGAGGTTCAAATCACCCACATTGATCTTCGTAGGGTTATGATTGTGGATTTGTTGTTAAAGATGTTGAAAACTTTTTGAGCACAATGCTCTTTTTCGACTAAGGCTGGTTGTACCATTATGTTTGATGGCTATAGTTGTGGGAAAAAGTGAAGTCATGCTAAATTTATGTCTTGTGATTCGGGGAACTATATTTCTTTAAAAGTTACAATGCATTCAATGAAGTTAAAAGTGCCCATTCGTTATGTGATTTATTATAGTTTGTTGCTTTAGAGGTGGGCATGGAGGACAACATGCAAATTATTATGGACGATGCTTTCAATTATGTTGTTTTTGGTTGACTACTTTTTGACACATTGCCTACTATTTTTGGATATGTATGTGTTCCCATTATATGGACTTGATTCTAGAGGATATAGGAAAAAATTATAGGTAATTTGTTATGGACAAAGCGAAATCAATAACTAATTTTATATATAGTCACGCATGTGTCCTCAAATTTGATGAGGATGTTAGTTTGTCCTATTATCCTATGGCTTGCAACTAAAATCATTTCTTTGTGAACATGGTTTGCCCAAAAGAATAATTTCAAAATAATGGTCCTTTCAACAAGGAATAGATTGATTACAAGTACAACAAGAGATAGATGCAATTGATTTAGCCACATCAGTGTGAAGCCATCCTCTTTGGATGACACAACCAAGTACGACAAGAGATAGATACAATTTTTTTAGCCGCATCAGTAAGAAGCCATCCTCTTTGGATGGCAAACAGGGTGTAATTTTTTTTGAGCAATTAGTTAGAGTATTGACTTTTGAGGATGGCTACGGGCTATGTTTTGAAGGCCTTGGATAGGGTCGAAGAGGCCATTCAAGCAAACAAACAGTGGGGACAAGGACAAATACATGCCTCTTTGGGAGGTCATTGATTCCAAGTTGCAGCTTTGGTTGCACTAGCCTTTGCATGCAAATGGGCACTATCTTAGCACAACCTTGTTCTAAGATGTTTTCGTAGCTGCCCATTTAGAGGTTACAAAGAGACTCTTCTAACACATTTAGAGGATATTCTTAGATAGGAGGATATTGGATTCTGCCCACAGCTAACTTGAGAGGTTATAGAATGTTAATGACTTCTGTTATGATTTAATAGTTTGAGACTACTTATATATGCTGGAAACAAATGCCTTGGGAATCTGGGATACTTGTTGAAGATTGTTAGTATCAAGAGAAAATGGAGAGTTTCCTCTTGTGTGCAGGGGTGAGATGATTAATAACCATTTCAGATACGGCTTCCTTCTGTTGTCCAACATACACCAAATCCGGTTGAAGGAACCATCGACTGCCTTGATAGTTTCTGCAAGGCTTCTGGTGCAGTATTAAGTGAACGTGAAATCAAAAATTTGATTACAGTGGATGAGGATGGTCGTATTAATTTTTTTATTACAGGGGAATGGGGATGCTCATAAATGGATGCCAAGGACATGAGAAAGGATTAGAGGGGGTAAATTGTACATTTGATTAAGGTGCATATGATTTAAAGCTATGGAATTCATGCCTTGAGAGATTACATAATAAGCTTCCAAGTGGTGCTATAAGGATTCGCCTTGAGCAAGGAAGTCTACATTGGTGAGTAATTGTTCATTATGTTTATTATTGCTGGTTGGTTTCCTTTGATGCAAGCTGTCAAAAAAGTATTTGTTGTCCAAGTTTAGGGTTGACAGAGGACTTCTTGAAGTCCCATGGAATTTTTGCAGTCTTACAAAGGAAGAGGGTGGGGTATGTCTAAAGAGTAAAAGATATAGTAATTCAGGGTAAAATTTTGGCTGTCAAGTTGATTATAAGATATCTTCAAGGAGAAGCCCCCTTGAAATGGTTTTTAATTTATAATACAGTTCATAGAATGTAACTTTAGAGTCCCATTTAGTCACGAGAGAGAAGCTGGGTAGGTGAAAACAGAGCTGCTATTGGCCACACTATTATTTGAATCCTGTAAGAGAGTGACATGTTTGGTCCTTGCAGTTTGGCACACCCCTGCAAGGGGGTGTTGATTTAGCAAAAGCCACCATGACCATTAAGTTGGGGTGGGTGGTCATATACCCCTAAAAAGATGCAAGTGCTTGCCTCTTGATAGGTAGTTAGTGCTTGGCACTTAATTAAAGGAATCTTATTCAAGTTTTCAAAGCACCATTTAGGCTGTGTGATATAATTGGGTCACCGCAAATTTTAAAATTCAGGGGCCCCTTGATTTGAAGAGAATACGGAAAGCTTGGAAGGAAATTGTTTATTGTTACAATGGAACAATTCAGATGCCAGGCATGATTGGGATCTTGTGAATTGGAAAATTTGGACTTGGAAGATTTCAGGTATGATAATTGTTGAATGCCAGCCGTGAAATTGGGCTGAAATGTGTGGGGGTTTGGGGTAGAAGAGGGGAATTTTTTTTTGATTTTGGATCAGGCTTGGAAAGATTAGAATCTTAGGGCGAGGTTTAAAAAGTTCTAGAAATTCCTGATAAAGCAGCAATTTCTAATCTTCAAGGACAAATGGGTTGTCTAATAGAGAGCCTATTCTAGATGGATTGGAGATGGAATTTTAACACTTGTGGTTGTATCAATCTCTCCACATTCGGTCCCCATTCCAGTTTTAAATTAAGATGTGAGGGGAGTCAATGATTTGAGAAATAGTTGGAGTTCCAGTCTGAAATACCGAGGTCTCTTGGTGAAGCATCTTTCTTGGAAATGGAGGGCATCCTAGGCTATATGGAGTTAGTTGATTTCTTTCAGAATGTATTTCTTGGTCCTATTCACTGGAACACTGCCCTTTGTAATCAAAAGTCACAGACTTGGAATCTGGTGCCACATCAGGATGGTAACTCTTTTTACCTTTGGAAACTCATGTGCTTCAGTGTTTAACGAGTGTTGATTTGTTTAATATCCTGTCAAAAAGTTGTATTTTCAGAATTTATATTTGATAGTAAAAGGCCAATTTTAGATGTTGTTCTAGGAAGGATATGAGAACTGTAAATCTTTCTTTGCAATCGGATTTTGCATCTTTTTCTTGTTTTCGAGTAAGAGATCCAAAACCATACTGATGTAACGTGTATTTTTTATATATGATATAAACAGCTTTATATCTGGGCAAACCGGTTATTTAGCCTTCTTGCCTGGGGGTGAGCATTATTGTAATATTCTCCTTGTGGGGTGGGATTCCGCTGTGACAATACAAAAATAAAAATAAAAATAAATAAAAGTGGCCTTTTATAAAGAGGTCCATTTCCAATTTTCTCTTGTAATTTATTAAATTTCTTTGTAGGTATTATTATTATTTGAGCATCGTTTAAACACACTATGAATTGGACCTTTGGGGGCCATATTTTCCTGACCATTTTTGCCCAAAATCCAGATAAAAATTTAGAAGAATTGCTGGAATCATGGATATCAATTGTTGTGATTGCACATTCCAGGTACAATAGGGGTGTTTGAGGGCGCTGAATCCATTTATGGATTCAAAATTGTAATGTCAGCAATGAAAAAATGCAATTCGACTAAATATTATATAGCCAGATTCCGGTGATGATTGCTGGAAAAAATCAAAATCATATAATGTTAAGACTTTTTGCTTCATTGATTTTCACTAATATTAGATGTGTGTTGGGAGGACATTGGTGGTCAGTTCTTTGATCTGCAGAAACATGCTAATCTATGTTTTGAGCCAAACTTGCAGGTCTTCTAGTTGCAAGTGTAATTGGAGTATACTCAAACACATATACTCAAAGGAGTGCAATAAGTTGGGCTAGTAGATGGATAAATTATTAGTATTTGTTCATTACAATTTTAGATCTAACAAATGGAGGGATATATGGACAGTGAAGGAATTAAATGAGATCGACCCAAAAACAGATTGGATTGTGGAGACAAAGTATCCAGCATTTGCAGATGAGCTTCTGAGCTGGTTTGAGAAAGGGCCATAAACACTAGCACCGTTAGAGTTTGAGGGAGGATGTTTGGATTCCCAATCTTAATATGGTTTTTGTTTCTTTTTGTTTTATATTGATGTTATGTAGCTAAGAACATGCATCATAAATCTCATAAATAATTGTGGACTTTAACATGTGATTAGAGTTTCTTCTATTTGATATCTACATTGTATTATTGTTGATGTCAGTGCAATTTGTAGGCCATCTACTTTCAGCCTTCAGGATTTAACCTGCAATGCATGTTTGTGTTTATTTACATATCTCCATTTTTTATGTCCAAATGATGGATTTGTGTTAAAATTGACAACTAGGGCCGAACTCCATGTGGGTCATCTTATTTATGGCAGCTGATATTTTTCTTGGATCCCTCTTATCGAAAGGTGTATGATTGATTTAAAGATCATCTGCTTCTGATAAGTATTCATGGAGTTATGAATTTATGTGTTATAAGACAATTCGTCAAGGTCGGCCAGCAACCAAATAAACCCCACATGTGCTCAATGTTTTAGTATAAAAGAAGATGACTTGAGAGTCATTTCACACACACACTTCTATCTTGATTTCTCTCCACTTGTCTTGGGTTTTTGTGGAAGAGAAATCTAGGAGTGGAAGCCCTAGATGTTGGAGGAAAAGAGGCTGCCCTAGCCGCAACTAAGAAGGCAGCCCTAACGCTATCAAAGAAGGCAACCCTAACGCTATCAATGAAGGAGCCCTAACCTATACACTGGTCAAGAAATAACCCTATACGCTGATCCATACATAGACGCAGGCAAGGAAGATAATAGCATGCGCTAGCCGTAGCATTAGAAGGCTGCTCTAGACAACATGGAAGGGATGTATGGACAACATATCTCTGAGGTAAGTTTAAGGGCTAAACACAGTTGGTTTAAGACCTGTTTCAGGGTGAAGGAGGAACGAGTTCCATTGTTGGAAGAGCTGCAGTCATAGTACTGATTTGAGGGCAGCTTAGTGACATGTTGGAGCAATGTTACCTTGCAAATCAGGATGCAGCCTATAGGTGAGTTTCATGATTGTTTTGTGCATGATTTTGGGGCGTATATCTCTGTTTATAGGGCCGCAGTGAGGGACTGCTACAACAACAGTTGGGAGATGAAGTTTAGGTGGTTGAGAAGCTTAGAAAGGACCTCCTAACTAGGCCACAATCATCTCTAAGGACAAGGAAGCAAACCAGGGGTATTCTCCCTATACGTTAGGCTTGTTGGTGTGCCCTAACTAGACTGGTACATGCACAAAACCCTAGGCAGAAATCAATAGTAGCATGCAACAGAATTGAGGGCTATTCGTGGACTGATAGATAGATGCAAGGCGACTAGTACAACAATGCTAGTAAATAGGATAGCTGGGCTACATGGTGCTGCTGACTAATGCAGCAAAGTAAATAAGACAGGTGGGCTACATGGTGCTGCTAACTAGTGCAGCAAAGTAAATAGGACAATTGGGCTACATGGTGCTGCCAAGATGTTGTGACAGCACAATGATGGGACATCAATGATATTGTGCAACAATGTTCAATGGGACAACATCATAATAGAGACAGAACAATGATGGGACATCAATGATATTGTGTAACAATGTTCAATGGGACAGCAACATAATGAGACAAAACAATGATGGGACAACAATGACATTGTGTAGCAGTGGCACAATGGGACAACAAGCATGGTCAACATGGATAGTAGTGGCAAGCATGGTGCTGCAAGCACATGAGACATGCTGTATGACAACATGGTTCAACAATGACACATGGGACAACAATGCAGCATAAGGCGCAGCAGTATGATGTGTACAACATGGTCATGAGGTCCAACATTATGATGATGGGTGCAGCACGATGAGGTGCAGCATGATGATGAGATGCAACGCAATGATAGGTGAAGTAGTCACCTTGGAGAATCAGTTGAAGCAACATGTCTTCAACTGATCTCATGTATCATCTTCTTAGAGATGATCTATGCTCTTATCTAGATAAGTCAAAGTGTTGATTTCTGTTGTAAATGTACTATCTCCCTTCTCTCTGTTGAGTTATTGAAGAACATATAAGAAGATTTGATCAAGGGTTTTCCCACATTGGGGTTTGTCCCTGGCTAGCGCCACATCTTGTGTCCTCTTGTCTTGGCTTGTCTTTTGTGATTTATGTTTATGTTCTATTTGTAGCTTACTTTAATGCTGATGTGATTGCTAGTATAGAAAAGATATTGAGCTAATTGTGAAAATTGAAATAAATTGCTCTATGTTTATGTTCTATTTGTAGTTTACTTTAATGCTGATGTGATTGCTAATCTGGAAAAGAATTGAGCTAATTGTGAAAATTGAAATAAATTGCTCTAAGCATATAACATATCTTAAATTAACAATTTGTCATGGAATGAAATTCTCTAATTATTGTTGTCAGAATTGGAATATTTATGTATCTTTTGCTTTGGTCAATTTCTCTGAGTGGTGAGTCGACTATTACTCTTTGGTTGGCCAGTTGACTATGCCAAGTCCAAATTATGAATTGACTCTTACGCTTTGTCTTTCTATTCTGCCAAGCCCAAGTTGTAAGATATTGGCCATAGCTACTAGGAAGTTAGACAAAAGACTTGTGTGATAGGTTTCCTGGAGGGTTAACCTTGTCCATTCAATATAAGGGGTTCATTGTGGAAGGTTAGATTACAATTACAAGAAAAATGGCCGCTGGGTCAGAAGCTTGGAGAATCAGTGGCAAGAGGCTAGTGTAATTGCAGATGAACTTTGCTTCATGTGTGTGGATGTGACCTAACCGAATTTGATTATGGATTTGTATTCTTCATTCCTTTTTTCACTTTGATATATTGATGATAAGTGCATGTATATTAATTTCTTCCCGTGGATTTTGTGTCATTGTGTTCATAATGATTTGTATGATTATTCTTGTAATAAGCATATGCATGCTTTTTCTTTTTTATGGACTCCCAGAAGAGGCAATCGTATTTTGACATTGTGAAGGTCAACCTTTGAATTTATGGAATACCATTTGAAACTTGGATTTGTTATCCTTAAATGTCACTATTTAGAGTAAATATGCATCTATGGTTGACCCAAAACCGTGGCGGCTTTCTACTCAACAAAGAAGGTTATCTGGATCCAATAACTAATCGTGCGACACTAACAAGAACTGGACCACTATGGTGGGATTGCCAACTTGATTGTTGTGCTAAATTTCCAACTATTATTACTTTAGAGTTAAAAAGGATCTATGGTAAGATTCAATTATATTTCCCACAGGCTCGGGGACAAACTGCTATGAGAGAGTAAGTATGATTGGAGATCATTGTATTATTTAATTTTGTAACCTAACATATCCGAGGATAAATCGTTTTTTGACAAAAGACAGTGCAGTGATCACTATTTCCTGTTGCACTTCTTTGCCATGCATGATAGTGTAGTTGGGGACTAAATTTGTGGCAGTTATTTATTGTTCCAAGTCAACACGTTATGATAATTAACTCAAACTAGGATTATGTATTGCTATGTTGGGATTCCTGTCTTGATAATTGCGGTTGGTAACTCTAACTAGGCTTATGCAACCTTCAGATGGGACATCTGCATTCTAGAGTTTTCATGTTGCATGATTTTGACTACGGAGAATAAGCTGTACAAGTATGGACAAATATTTAGAAGATATCTGTAATCATTGTAACACGTATCTGTTGCACTTGTGATTTAATGGAAGTTGTGTCAAGTTTATATTCCTCAACCAATCTTAACCAATATTATTAGGCTATTAGGCATTATTTATGATGTTTATTTGAGTTTATCTGAACTATTAATTGTTTTTTGTTTACCTTTAAACTCCTTGGTTTTCATTAGGCTAATCTAAAAACAGGGAAATATGTTTTGTGCTTGTGTATGCTTGCTTCATGTTATCTGTCCATGTTTATAGTGGGTGTAACTTGTGTTGAAAATGGTTGTGATTGACGTCAAAGGATGTCCAAATGAAAGAGGAAATTGTTGAAACATATAACTAGGTTCGGTTTTCATAATGAAATATGTAATCGTGATTTTATGTATTTAATGAAAAGAGAAAAATACATTTATTATTATTCTTAAGGCATGGGTTTCATGCTCATTAGGTCAAGCACCCATAGCATCACTTTGGTCTCAGGGGCACAATTGTCGAATGTGCGCCCATATCAATATCCTTTTGCCCAAAAGAATGAAATTGAAAAAATCATCAAGGAACTCCTTGAAGCCGGTGTTATTCATCTTAACATCAGTCCTTATTCATCACCAATGGTCATAGTGCTCAAGAGAGATGGGGAATGGCGCATGTGTCCAGAGTTTCGAGCCCTCAACAAGCTCACTGTCAAAGACAAATTCCCTATTCCGGTTGTTGATGATCTGCTTGATGAACTACATGGTGCTCAATTCTTTATTAAGTTAGATCTTTGCTCTGGCTATCACCAAATATGCATGAAAGAAGTAGAAATTCCCAAGACTGCTTTCTGAACTCATGAAGGCCATTATGAATTCTTGGTCATGCCATTTGGTCTTTGTAATGCCCCATCTACTTTTCAGAGCCTCGTGAATCACTTGCTGAAACCATATCTTTGAAACATTGTCCTCTTTTTCTTTGATGACATTCTCATCTACAACCTATCTTGGGATAAACATCTTCAGCGTGTAGACCTGATCTTGCAACTGCTCCGGAATCACAAATTATTTGTCAAATTGTCCAAGTGCTCTTTTGGCCTGGAAGAAGTAGAGTATTTGGGACACATTGTGGGTCGTGAAGGTGTCAGGGTTGATCCCAAAAAGATATAGACAATGCAAGATTGGCCCCAACCAAAAACCTTGAAGAGTTTGAGGGGATTCTTGGGTCTCATCGGCTACTATCGCAAATTTTTCCGCAATTATGGTCGCATTGCTAGACCCCTCACTAACCTTCTCAAGAAAATTTTATTCCTCTGGACTGATGTAACACAACAGACGTATGTGGCTCTCAAACAAGCCATGTGTTCCACTCCAGTATTGGCACTACTCGACTTCACCAAATCTTTTGTCATTGAATGTGATGCTTCAGGTACTGGTATTGGTACTGTCTTAATGCAGGAAGGTCAACCCTTGGCTTTCACTAGCCAACAACTGAGTGGGAGACCTCTGCTTATGAGAAAGAGATGATGGCCATCTTACATGCAGTAGATACTTGGTGACCATACTTATTGGGTGGCGTTTCCAAATCTGCAGAGACCATCAAAGCCTCAAATATTTTTTGGAGCAAAGTCTATCCTCGCCACAACAAAATAAATGGTTGGCCAAAATGTTGGGATATGATTATAAAATAATTTACAAGAAAGGGCATGACAATGTAGTAGCAGATGCTTTATCATGCCAATTTGAGGATGAAAACACCTTGCTATCAATCTCTCTTCCCATACCAGATTGGATTGGAGAAGCGCGCAAGGAATGAATTTCACACCCCTCTCCCAACTCATTAATAACTTGAGAGCAAATCCTAATTCCTTAGTTGGCTACTCTTGGAAGGATGAGACTCTTCGCTACAAGGATCGAGTAGTTATATTGCCGACATCCACCCTCAAAACGCGCATTTTGGCAGAGTTGCACTCATCTCCCACTGCAGGGCATGTAGGCTTTCAGAAGACTTATGTTCGCTCTCATTGTTCTTTATTTTGGATGGGCATGAAAATTGACATTCTTACTTTTGTAGTTGAATGTGATGTGTGTCAACACCACAAAGGAGAAACAGTCAAGTTACCAGGAACCTTACAACCATTGCCAATCCTTGCCTATGTCTGGATGGATGTTTTTATGGATTTCATTACTGGTCTCCTGAAGATGGGCAACAAATCAGTCATCATGGTGGTTGTGGACAAACTTTTTAAATATGCTCATTTTTGTGCTCCACACCACCCATTTACCCCCACTTTGGTGGCTCAAGCTTTCATGGACCAGATCTTCAAACTGCATGGCATGCCCACTTCCATTGTGTCTGATCGTGACCCGACTTTCACCAGTAGCTTTTGGCAAGAACTTTTCAAGCTACAAGGCACCCAACTCCAACTAAGTACTTCCTATCATCCCCAAACTGATGGTCAAATTGAAGCAGTCAACAAATGTTTGGAGACATACCTAAGGTGCTTCACTTTAGAAAAGCAACATCAATGGGTACAATGACTACTTTTAACTAAATGGTGGTATAATACTAACTATCATGAAGCCACCAAGATGACTCCATATGAAGCAGTGTATGGCCAACTCCCACCTTCACCTATTTCTTATATCCCAGGATGCTCTAAGGTGCAAGCAGTTGATCAACTCCAATGGAATCGTGCAACCATGTTAGCTTGTCTCAAAGATAATCTCCATCAAGCTCAGAATTGAATGAAGCAACAGGCAGACCAACATCGTCCAGAGAGCACATTTCAAGAAGGCGATCAGGTATTCCTGCTGCTGCAACCATATAAGCAAACATCACTCAAAGAAAAGGGCTGCCAAAAATTAGCTCCAAAATTCTACGAACCTTATCAAATACTTCAGTGCATTGGAGCAGTGGCGTACACGCTGGCCTTGCCACCAACTTCAAAAATCCATCCAGTCTTTCATGTATCATGCCTCAAGAAAGTCATGGGGAACAATTGCAGAATTTGAACCAGTTTACCTGAATTGGATGAAGAAGGTTCACTCTGGCTCCAACCTGAACAGGTCCTCGATTCTTATGAAAGACATCTGCGTGACCACACGATCAAGGAAGTCCTTTTCAAGTGGAAAGACAACTCTCTAGAAGATGCGACCTGGGAACCAACCACTATTCTTCAACAATTTCCACAGCGTCAGCCTTGAGGACAAGGCTGCTTTTGATGGGGGAGGGCATGTTATGGTCCAACCCTAACCCCTTTATTTATGTAATAAACCCAATAGGGTCGAGTCATAGTTATAGTTAGTTAAAGAGTCGATAAAGCCCATATTAATAATTGTAAGTGGTTGACTCGCATTTAAGAAAGGAACCATAGTTAGTTGCCAAAGGGCCATAATTAATAAATAAAGTGGTTAACCCATGTTATGCAAAGGAGTACTAGTCGTTAGGTTGTTGAAGGTCATTGAAGGTCATTTAGCTATAAATAGTTGTAGTTAGAAGGGAAAGATCATTGAGTCTTATTTTGTATCGAGCTTTGCTTTGCTGGAGGTTGCCCCCTCAAAGAGGCAAGTGAACATTGCTTTTATCTCTGAATAATAAAACCCTTGTTGTTTTTCTCATTTCATTATGTGTTCTGGGTTGTATTTATTCGCATATTTGGTAGTCTGGAATTTTTCACAGGTCAAGAGAATAATAGGAACTAGGGCATCTATTGCCACAGTAAAGGCCGAGTTGCAGAAGTCAAGTTAGGGCATCAAGAAGTAGATCTTGCAAAGTTGAGTTCTCTAGGAGAGAGAATCAATTCAAGCAAAGAGGAAAGGAGAAGAATTTAGCACACATGGAAGGGCTAGCCGAAGGATTTGTTGGGCAGGTCGAAGTTGCAGAAGAATTTGTTGGGCAGGTTGAAGGTCAGAGTTGTAGAAGAATTTGTTGGGGATCGAAATTGTAGAAGTTGTTGGAAAGTAGGAAAGATTTGACTTGGTCTTGGAGGTTCTTGGTCAAGGGTCATAGGTATTGGAATTCATTAATTGAAGATCTATAAGAAGAGAAGAATTCTTGTGGGTTTTCCTCTCAGTTGGAGGGGTCTGGGTTTTCCCTGATCGCCTTTATTTTGTGTCCTCATGTCTTATTTTTCTTTATGGTTTGATCGCTGTTTGATGAAGAGAACACTAATAATAAACAAGTGAAAGCAACAATTAATCAAGTTAAGTAAAAATATATCACAGGCAATTATCAAAGAAGAGAAATCACCTAATCTAGTTGACCCCAAGATTTTTCAACATGGTTTCAGAGCTAAGATGACTACATCAAAGAAAGACAACCTAAAGAAGGACACTCAAGGGCCGAAGCACAAGAAGATCATCAAGAGCATCACAATCAAGAAGGACCATTCATCTCAAGGATCATCACATCTCAAAGAAAGAAGACCTCAAAAACGTAGCTCATCCGAAGGAGGGTTATACATTTAAAGCATTCCTGAGAAGCTCACATCATCATGAAAAAGAAAAGATCTACAAGACTCCACTTCCACTTAAGGAAGGACTACTCATTGAAGCATCTTGAAGTCTCTACATCCAAGGAAAGCAAGAAGAAGTGTTGACATAATCATCAAGGAATCAAGGTGATCTCCCTCGCTTTGAATGATCACTTTTGAAGGAAGACATCTTCATCAATAAGACATACTCCATTATCAACATCATCATCGAAATTAAGAAGGCATCAAGTTGAAGATATTGTCATCAAGAAGCATCTTCACTTGACAAGTAAATACCTTTATATTTATGACTGAATCTACTATCAAAATGACTTCATTTTGCAAGGAAAGAAACAAATTGGCTGGGTCATCAAACTTTCTTGCATGGAAGAAGATCACTGATTTGATCCTCGTAGAAAATGAAGTTGTTCAACATGTTAAGGGCTTAATCACTAAACCTCCAAAAGATGAAGCTCAAGCCCTAGCGAAGTATATGAAAGGAGAAATTAGGGCTCAAAGGATCCTTATAGAATCTAGCATGGATCCCCTCAAACCATATGTTGCAAAATTGGAGACATCAAAAGAAAATATGAGAAGCTAGTATAATTGTTCTCTGTAAGTACTACTGGAGAAGTAATATCTTTGAGAAATGAGCTATGCAAAATGAAGATCTCAAAGGACAATGGAACAGTCTCATACTTTATGAGGGTATTGAAATAAGAGACCAACTACAAGAATCGAGAGAAATAATTCCTGATAAAGAAATGACCACCATAGTGCTCAGTGTACTACCAAAGGAATGGGGCAACTTAACATTAAGCATCTATGTAAAGAAGGAAGTTACCCCATTCAGTGAACTTTGTTCATTGTGTAAGATTGAAGAAGCTAGGATGAAGGCAAAAGATGATGTAGGATAAAATGAGCAAGTTCAAGCATTCGCTGCCATGGCTAGGAGGAAAGGAAAGTTTGGAAGGTTTGGTCCTAAAAAAAAACAAGAAGGATATGTCGAATATCTAGTACTATGGCTATCATGAATATGGGCACTACAAGAGAAATTTCCCTAAACTCAAGAAGGACAACAACAAAAGAGGAAGGGAAGAAGTCTGAATCACTGAAGAAGTGGAAGAACCCGAGAAGAAGAAATCAAAGGAGGAAGTGGGAGATCTCTACTACAACTCAGATAAGCTATTTTACTGTGTTCTTTTTCAGTTTTCATGGAAGATAGCTATCATGGTAGAAAACATTGTAAGTATAATAGGATGCATCATATTAAAAGCATACAATTTTTGCAAGAGCTTGTGACATCCTTATGGAAGCTTGAAAGATAGTTGAAGAAGAAGTCTACATGGATGTAGTAGTCATCACAGAAAGGAAGTAGCTCTTGGTAATCTCATTAAAAGCATACATGGAAGAAAGTCTTCTAGCATAGTAAAAAGAAATCATCATACATCATCATCATTAGGAAGGAGCATTTGTAGGATGAGGATAACCAAGATCCTTTGTTGGAATCTTCATTAGAAGGTTTGCCTCTACTTGAAAGAAGCAAGTGTCTCGTTGATCATTCCATTTTGTGTGGGATGCATTATTTAGAAGGATGATGGTATGGTGGCAGAGGAGTGCAATAGGTCAAAGTACTTTCAATCAAGGAAAGGAAGTTGTCAAAGAAAGTCTAGATGACCAAAAGAAAAGAGGTATGTACATGTTTGAAAGATTTAAGTCATGTCAACATATATAGTTGCATATAACATGGGTAAATGATCTACCTCATGAGCATATTCAAAGAAAAGAGATCTCTTCCTTTGAAAAGATGCATGAAGGAATGGTTCACATATTGACAAGATGAAATCAACATAATATGTCCTCATATGGAATATGAGGTAGTTGATAAAGATGAAGGAACCATGTATGGAAGTTCCTCGGGAGAAATATGTGAAGAAAGGAAGAAGATATTGTGAAAGATGCAACTAAGGACACATAAGAAAATGAAATCAACCTCTGATGACTAGAAGAATTGTCTATATGACATCTCCATAGAAATGGTATGAAGACCCTCACAGGTGTTGAGAAATCTAGGGACAACTAGATTAGGCGACTTCTTTTACTTTGATAATTGCTTGTGATGTCTTTTTACTTTTGTTGATTAGCTTCTTTTTCAACTTGATTATTATTGTGTTCTTATCATTAAACAATTACCAAACAATAAAGAACAATGAGACAAGAGGAAATAAGATATAGGTGATCATCTATGGCCAAAACCTCTCCACTTGAGAGGAAAACCCATAAGAATTCTTTTGTTCTTATAGAATCTTCAATTAACGAATTCCAAGACCTAAGACCCTTGACCAAGGCTCCTCCAAGACCAAGTCAACCTTCGTTCTTGATTTGCACAACTTCTAGTAACAAACTTTGACCTTCTAGCAACTTTGACCCCAACAACAATTTCTGCAACTTCGACAACTTTAACCTTGATGCACCTTCACAACTTTGACCCTG
Source organism: Pinus taeda (assembly GCA_000404065.3). Taxonomy (NCBI): domain Eukaryota; kingdom Viridiplantae; phylum Streptophyta; class Pinopsida; order Pinales; family Pinaceae; genus Pinus; species Pinus taeda. The sequence continues at coordinate 10,188 of APFE030516523.1, read as the reverse complement.
CGGCTTCACAACTTCGACCTAGAAGCAACTTTCACAGCTTCAACCTTTCAACTTCACAACTTCGACCTAGAAGCAACTTCACAACTTCGACCTTGTAGCGTCACAACTTCAACCTAGAAGTAACTTCACAACTTCGACCTTGCAGCTTCTCAACTTCAACTTAGAAGCAACTTCACAATTTCAACCTTGCAGCTGCACAACTTCGATGCAGATTCACAACTTCGATGCAACTTCCAAATTTCAACCTTGTAGCTTCAGAATTTTGTCTTGGCTAGTAATTGTAGAAACCCTAACACAAGATAGGGAGAGAGAGGCCCAAAGTTTCGATCTTTCCCTTCTTTTTTCATCCATTTTCCAACTTATATCTTAGGAAATCGAACTTGCTTGAGTGTGTCTAAATGAAGTCGAGTCCTTCGTATATATAGGCTTTTGAGGGGTACCAATTGCTATCTTTAGTCCGACTTGTCCCTTCATGTAGGCTAACTTGATCTTTGTGCTATGATGAGGTCTTGGGAGGGTCTTTTGAGTCTACTTTGACTCAAATAAATTTTCTTTACAATATGTAACATGACAAAATGGGTCTTCAATACAAACCAATGACTCTATTGACCTTATGACAAACTTAGAAGCACTCAATGGGTGCTTGACCTAAAAATAAATTTTCCTTGAGCATGAAACCCATGCCTCAAGAACAATAATAAACTTATTTTTCTCTTTACATTAAATACATAAAATCATGATTACACATGTTGTTATGAACACTGAACCTAGTTACATATTTCAACACTCCCCTCTTAACTAGGGGGGTATTCATAATCCATACAAGGTACTTGGACATTCTCAATATGAAGAATTCTCATAAGAAGAGTTGGATTGGTAACCCATCTATTTAGCATAATATTAACTAGCATTGTCACATAGCAAGGCCTTGATTAACAACTCTCTCTCTCCACAAGATCAGAGCTCAATGCTGGTAAGACTAATGATTGGTAGACACCATTATCATTGTCTCTCAACGCACATACCCCACCCGAGTGTTCATAGGGTATGTCCTCCAAGGACTATTTTTATCTTGGATTCCCAGTACTCAACGAATATCAGTCCTTTATGACTACTCTTATCTTGGATGCCCTACCTCATCCTCAAAGAGTATTGGATGCTAGATGCTTACCCAATCCTTTGTACTTTCTTCACAATATGAAGACACAAATGATGTGTTTATGTCTCCTCATGGCCTTCACTAAGACTTACGACTGTTAGAGAGAACCATATCTGTCACTCCTTAACTAAGGAGAACCAACCCATTCTTATAAAATGAATGTACCAAGCTCCCCCTTATCCAGGGACTTGTCCAAGCTCCCTCTTAACCAAGGAATTGCTTCCAACAACTTTCTGCTCTAGGTGGAGATCATGGGACTATCAACTGCTTGTGGGGCTCCTCATTTCGATGTCATGAATTTCATCTTCAACATTATGGAGCCTTCATCTTTTGGGACTTCTTTGTGGGGCATCGACCATCCATCACTTTCCTTCACGAACCATGTCAGTCATGTCATCATTTTCTTCATCGGAAAGTGATCTTCTAATCCACATATTGCTTTTCTTCAAACAACTGCCTCTTCCATGTCATGTTTCCATTATGATAGTTCATCCAACCACATGAGTGCTAGTTGTAGGTGACATCTACAACCCTTTTTCAGTAGAGCCATATATCAACCCATTTAGATATTGTTCAAAAATAAAAAAGAGCATCAAATCAAAATTATCTTTTGTGATGGCCCTTCATCATGACATCTGCTTGTTGCAATATCAACATCTTGCATACATATTGACACATCTCCAAGATATTCAATGTCAAGGGTCTCCTTTTCTAGACCTCATCAGAGTCTTCATACCTTTTCCATGGAGATGTAATGGCTAATTCTTCTAGTCATCAAATGTTGATTTCCTTTTCTATGTGACCATAGTTGCGTATTTCATGATATCTTATTTCTTTCCTCACATATTGCTCCCCAGGAACTTCCATCCATAGTTCCTTCATCTTTGTTAACCACCTCATATTCCATATGAGCACATATTATGTTGATTTCATCTTTTCAATATGCGAATCATGCCTTCATGCATCTTTTTAACGGAAGAGATCCATTTCCTTTAATTATACTCATGAGGCAGAGTATTCACCCAGGCTATCTGCAACTATATGATGACATGACTTAATCTATTAAATATATACATACATACCTTTTTTCTCCTTTTGGTCATGTAGACTTCCTTTGGCAACTTTCTTTCCTTTATTGATAATACTTCAACCATCTTGACAAGCTACACTCCTTTGTTACCATACCATCATTCTTGCACACAATGAATCCCATACAAGGTGGAATTCTCAGTGAGACACTTGCTTCTTCCAAGAAAGGTGAACCTTCAAATGAAAATTCTAGTGGAGGATCTTGATTATCCTCATCCCACAAATGCTTCTTCCCAGTGATGATGATGTATGATGAACTCTATGCTAGATGAATTTCTTTTACCCATAAGTACTACTTATGCTTTCAGTGAGGTTTCCAAGAGCTACTTCCTTCTATATGATGATTACTACATCCATGTAGACTTCTACTTCAACTATTCTTTCAAGATTTTCTAATGATATCATGAGCTCTTGCTTCAATGATATGCTTCTAGTATGATGCCGTCTTCTACTAAGATGCATCTCGTCATAATGCTTCTCATCTTGACTGCCATGGTGGAGGTCTTTTCACCTCCCACTTCTCCTTTATATGTATTGGAAAAACTGTAATAGTGAAGATCTATCCCTTTGGATTTCTTCTCATCAGGTTCTTCCACTTCTTCAGTGATACGAGCCTCATTTCTATCTTTCCTCTTGCCCTTCTTGAATCTCTCTTGTAGTGCCCATATTTGTGACATTCATAACATTGGATCTTTGCCATATTCTTCTTCTTTTTTTGAGGACCAAACTTGCCAAACTTTCCTTTTCTCTTAGCCATCACAACAAATGCTTGAACTTGTTCGTTTGATCTCACTTCGCTTTTTGGGTTCAACCTAGTCTCTTCAGTCTTACATAATGACCAGAGTTCATTGAATGGGGTAGCTTCCTTTTTTCCATAGATGTTTGATGTAAAGTTGCCCCATTCCTTTGGTAGTGCATTGAGCACTATGATGGTAATTTCCTTGTCGGGCATTATTTCTCCCAATTCTTGTAGTTGGTCTCATATTTCTAAAACCCTCATAAAGTACGAGTGTTAAAATTGGCAACTAGGGCCAAATTCCACGTGGATCATCTTATTTATGGCAGCTAATATTTTTCTTGGATTTCTCTCTTTGAGAGGTGTATGATTAATCTAAAAATCATTCGATTCCGACATGTATTTATGGAAATATGAATTTATTTGCATTATTGACAATTTGTCAAGGTCGGCCAGCAACCAAATTACCCCAACTTATCCTCAACGTTGCATTATAAATAGAAGAGGTCTTCAAGTAATTTGACACACATCTCTTGTGATCTCTCTCCACTCGTTTGGGTCTTGGTGGAAAGAAAGGTCTAGAAGGAGAGCCCTAGCAGCAATCCTAAAGGAAGATGCCCTAACTATTGTTCTAAAGGAGATCAAGGCACAATCATGAAGAAGCCCTAAACACAACAAGACAATGTGCCTTAGCCGCAATAAAGGAAGAGTTCTAGAAGGGAGATCTAGCCCTAGTTGCAGATCTAAAAGGAGTCGCAGCCTCAGTTACAAGCAAGCCTTAGCCATAGTCATAATAAAAGCCCTAGCTGTAGGTGGAGAGGAGACTTAGCCGCAGATGTAGGAGAGCTCTAACAACAATTAAGGAAGAGGTCTGGCCGAAGTTAAAGGAGGCCTACATCTGTAGCTAAAGGAGGCCTACATCTGTAGTTAAAGGAGGCCTAAATCCATAGTAAAGAGAGGCCAAATCCACAACAATTGAGGAGACTTATATGCAGCTCAAAGAGGCTCCTATATGCTGTTAAGGGGGAGTCATATACACAACGCAAGGAGGAAGCCTAGCCGTTGTCCAAAGAGGGAGATCTAGCCTCACTGAAGAAGCTCCCATTACCTAGAGAGGTTCCTAATCCACTGTCAAAAGCAAGATCTAATCGTAGTTATCTAAGGTCATCTAGCTGCAATTAAGAGAGACTTAGACGTTGTCCAGAAGAGGCCTATCCACAACAAAGGAGACCCTGGTACGCAACTAGAAGAGGAGGCCTAATCTACAGTCAAGAGGAGCTCTAATACGTTGTCAAAAAGGAGTCCTAATCCACTGTAAAGTGTTGCCAAAACCTGAAGCAGAAAAGGAGACCTAGCCACAGTAAGGACCCTTATCATAAGCATGGAGAAGCATGGAAATCCATGTGTGATGTAGGTGACATGTCAAATAAGACAATTACAAAGCATGAGTTGAGGACTGTTAGCAATGCTGGGAATTCGCTGTCATAAGGAGAAGCAGTGCATTGTAGAAGTCTGCTCTCTAGGTCGAGTTTGTTGAGTTTAGGAGTGTCCAAGGTATTGTTGTTTGGGCCTGTTGAAGGAGATCATAGCTACTGCTAGCTGCTTTGTTAGGCTGCAAGCCATAGCAAGCAGCGAACGCTGTTCCAAGGCAACATTGAGGTGTACATTGCTTGCAGGAGGCAGCGTGGATAAAGGGGCTCCTTCTTTCGATGTCATGAAGTTCATCTTTAACATTATGGAGCCTTCATCTTTTGGGACTTCTCTGTGGGGCATCGACCATCAGCCACTTTCCTTCATGAACCATGTTAGTCATGTCATCATTTTCTTCATCGGAAAGTGATCTTCTAATCCACATATTGCTTTTCTTCAAACCACTGTCTCTTCCATGTCATGTTTCCTTTATGATAGTGTTAGGTCCCTACAATACTAGTGATTACCCCATTACTATTGTAGTTGTATCCCTTATTAATATTGTTGTGCCCCTATTGTCCCCATATTGTTATCACTGTGCCCCATAGAATTCCTTTATTGTTATTTTTGTGGCTTTATATTATTATTGTTAGGTCGGCTGGGTTATATTGTGACTCCTTAGACTCTTATATATAGAAAGGAGGTTTTGTCATTTGAATCATGAAGAACTCATTCATTTGTGTAATGTAAAGGAGGTTTCCCCCTCGAAGAGGCTGAATTCTAAGGCGTTGATCTATATTTTCCATCTTTTTGTGAGCTGGTTTCATAACATTTGGTATAAAAGCTTTGGATTCTAGGGTTTCCCTGCTCCAAATAGGTCATCGTGGTATTTTCGCTATAACTTTGTTTCTACAACTTTTCAGAAGCGAAAAAAAACCCATTTGAGGAGAAATCGCACTGAACCTCGGGTCCGAATTTCAGAGCCTTTCGCACTATATTTGCGGAGATATGATATGAGGAAGTTGGTCTTTTTGCAGACTCCTGAATTACATTCCAAATAGGTGACCTGAGAAAAATCGTCATAACTTTCTCTTTCAGCATCAGATTGAAATTTTGTAAGAAGGTACAGAAAGAGGACAGACTGTAGTTTCTTATATATATTTTTCAGAGCCAAAGGTCGAAACATGGACACGTGGCATGTCGTGCAAGTTCGCTCTACTGAACTAGTCTATAATCAGGGCACTGTGGGAGATTTGGTATAACTCTTCCTTGGAGAATCCAATTTGGATCAGACTAGTGGCATTGGAAAGAGGACATAGAGGGCTACTGCAGGTCACAATTTCAGATCTGGATGATCCGAAATTACAAAGATATATCAGAGGAAATATCGAGCTCTTATAAAGTGAAAAAAGGTGTGTAGATTTTTTTAAATTTTTGCTTAAGCTTGGTTTGAAAAATTATTTTGAAGGAATTCAAAGGGCATAGTAGAGCATTATTATCAGTAACTGATGTCCCGAGGAAAGAAAATGCAAACATCTAGTAAGCAACCTGAAAGCTCTAGCATGACTCATGAAGAAGAGGAAAAAATACTACATGATATATCAAAATTACAAGACCAAGTGCAACAAATGTCACTCTCACAAAAACTAACATAAGCTAAGATAAATGGCGTGGAATCTATAAGATAAAGGGCATGGAAGCTAAGATGACTGGTGTGGGAGCTAAGATGGACGATTTGAAGATAGATTTGAAGAAAGATTTGAAGACATACATGGCAGATTTGAAGACAGACATCGCAGATTTGAAGACAAATTTGACAAATTTTCTACAAGAAATACTTACTAATGGTGAAAGGGTAGTAAAGGAAACTCATGATGCGAACAAAAGAAATGTTAATAATGATTTCATAGACTCTAATGTTGGATCGAAGACCCACCATATTACAAAAATTGATATGAGGAAGTTTGATGGCAAGGATCCCGCAACATGGATATTACAGATGGAGCAATTTTTTTATCTCAATAATGTGCAAAACACACAAAAGGTACGTACTGCAACTTTATATTTGGAACCAAATCAGTTTGTATGGTATCAATGGCTTTTCTCTCGTAAACAATTTATCACTTGGGAAATTTTTACGAAAGAATTGATAGCACATTATGAGGATACAAAAAGCAACACTTTTTTTAGCCAATTGATAAGTCTCAAACAAAAGGGTTCAATAATGGAGCACATTGAGGAGTTCCAAAAATTGAACATAAGGGTAAAAGATATTCCAGAGGAGCATAGGATTGATGTGTTCATAGGGTCTTTAAAGGATAATATCCAACATGATGTTCACCTTTGGAACCTGATTCATTAGAGAAGGCATTCAGGTTAGCAAGAAAAATGGAAAGCAAAATTATGGCAACCAGGAAGCATATCACTCACAACTATAAAGATGGAAGTGTTGTTGCCCCTAGTCTTCCACAACTTATAAGGTTGACACCACAATAATTGGAAGAAAAAAGAGCAAAAGGGCTTTGTTACAGTTGTGATAGCAAATACACTAAAGGTCATAAGTGTGCTGATAAAAAATTATTCTACATAGATTGAGAAGAGGAAAAAGAAAATGAGCAAGTAAAGGTCAAAAGAAGAGGATATACTCCAGGAACAAAGCCTAGATAAAGAAGAAATGAATCCGACCATATCTTGTAATGCATTGACATGAATTACCACTCCACAAACCATCATGATAGAAGGACAAATCAAAAAGAAAAAGGTAATAGTGTTGATTGATTCAGGGAGTACCCACAATTTTATTCATTGTAAGGCAACAAAAGAATTGAATTGCTTCCTATATCCAACACTAGAGTGTCAAGTGATGGTTGCAAATGAAGGAACGATAAATTGCTCTGGAAAGTGCCATAATATCAAGCTATCCATGGGAGAATATGTATTGACTAGCCCAGTGCTTTTCATTCCAATGGGAGGTGCTGATGTTGTACTAGGAGTCCAATGGCTACAATCCTTGGGTACAATAGCTTTTAATTTTCAAGAACTTTTCATGAAATTTTCTGCGGAAGGAAAGGAAGTTGAATTAAGGGGTATTGCAGGAAAACCAGGAAAGATAATCAACTCTAATGGTATGACAAAGCTTCTAAAAAAGGAACAAGGAGGTGTAATTGCACAATTATGTTCGCTATATGTTTCCACATCGGAATCATCTATTTCTCCATATCTCTAAAAAGTCTTGGACAATCATTCCAAGGTATTTGAGACTCCCAAAGGTTTCCCACCTATGCGTGATCATGATCATGCTATTCATCTAATTCCAGGAAGTATTCCTCCAAACATCGGGTCGTACAGATATCCCTATGCCCAAAAGAGTGAAATTGAACGTATGGTTGCAAAAATGCTAGAGGCTGGTATAATTCAACCGAGTCAAAGCTCTTTCTCTACTCTAGTAGTATTGGTGCACAAGAAGGATGGATCATGGCGCATGTGTTTGGATTATAGGGAGCTCAACAAGCTCACTATTAAAGATAAGTTACCCATTCCTGTCATTGATGAATTACTAGATGAATTGCATGGATCAATTTACTTCACCAAGTTGGATCTTCGTTCAGGATATCATCAAATCAGAATGAAGATTGAAGACATTCCGAAAATAACATTTAGAACTCATGATGGTCATTATGAATTTTTGGTCATGCCTTTTGGCCTAACCAATGCACCTTCAACATTTCAAGGTTTGATGAATTTAATTTTCAAACCATTCCTTAGAAAATTTGTGTTGGTATTTTTTGATGATATACTAATCTACAACAAGTCTTGGAAGGATCATGTTGAATATGTAGACAGGGTGCTACAACTATTGGAGGAGAAACAATTATATGCAAAAAGATCCAAATGTTTCTTTGGAGTCCAAGAGGTGGAATATTTGGGTCATATTGTATCTTATGAAGGAGTCAAGGTAGACCCTAGCAAAATTAAAGCCATTAAGGAATGGAAAATAGCTACATGCATAAAGCATATGCAAGGATTTCTCGGGTTGACGGGGTATTATCGCAAGTTTGTTAAGAATTATGGGAGAATAGCAGCGCCTCTAACAACATTATTGAAGAAAGATGCATTTTCATGGACTCCGGAAGCAACAAAGTCCTTCGAACATCTTAAAGAGGAAATGTGCCAAGCATCGGTCTTAGCTACACCAGACTTCACAAAAACCTTTATTGTGGAATGTGATGCTTCAGGAAATGGAATTGGTGCTGTTTTAATGCAAGATGAAAGACACATTGCTTTTGAAAGTCATCCAATCAAGGGAAAGTTTTTACACAAAACTATTTATCAGAAGGAAATGTTGGCAATACTGCATGCACTTAAGAAATGGTGACCCTACCTAATGGGAAGACACTTCAAGGTAAAAACGGATCATGATAGCCTTAAATACTTTTTAAAACAAAGATTATCCTTTGAAGAACAACAAAAGTGGATAACAAAGATGTTGGGTTATGACTTTGAAATCATCTACAAAAAAGGGAAGCAAAATGTGGTGGCAGATGCACTCTCAAAAAAAGATGACGATGTGGAAGCATTGTTGTGCGCCATTTCTATTATCCAACCAGATTGGATAAATGAAGCAAGGGAGGAATGGAAGAATGAAGTGTGGGCACTTATTCGAAAGTTACAACAAGATTCCAATACATCTGATACATTTAGTTGGCAAAATGATTCGTTATGGTACAAAGATCGCTTATACCTCTGTAATAATTCCCAACTCAAGCAAAAGATTCTTATGGAATTGCACACTTCTCCCTTAGGAGGGCACTAAGGATTTTTGAAAACTTACCACAGGGTTAAGAAGGAATTTTTTTGGGATGGCCTTAAATCGGATATTCAAAATTTTGTGGTGGAATGTTTGGTTTGCCAACAAAATAAAGTTGAAACAATTAAGACCCCGGGTCTATTACAACTTTTATCCATTCCAAGCCAACGTTGGGAGGAGGTTTTAATGGATTTTATCATAGGTTTGCCCAAGTCTGAGGGAAAGAGTTTCATCATGGTGGTAGTTGACAGACTTACCAAGTATGCACACTTGTGTGCATTATCACATCCATTTAAAGCCAGTACAATTTCTACTGCATTTATGGAAACAATTCAAAAGCTACATGGAAATCCAAAGATTATTGTAAGTGACAGAGACCCCATTTTCACTGGAAATTTTTGGACAAAATTATTTTCTTGTCTTGGTACTCAGTTGGCTCATAGCTCATCTTATCATCCTCAATCTGATGGGCAAACTGAGCTAGTAAACAAATGTTTGGAAGGATATCTTCGTTGCTTTGTATCTGATAAACAGACACAATGGGTCAAATGGTTGCCTCTGGCTGAATGGTGGTATAACACTTCCTTCCATACAACAACAAAATGACCCCATTTATGGCACTTTATGGGTATCAGCCACCATCCATCACATCATATTTAAGAGAAAATTCTAAGTTTCAGGCAGTGGAACATCACATCGAGCATTAACAACAAGTCCTCAACTCTTAAAGGATAACCTCGTGTTGGCGCAGAATAGAATGAAACAACAGGCAGATCAACATCTCAGTGAAAGAAGTTTTTATGTGGGTGATTGGGTATTCCTATGGCTACAACCATATAAACAAATGTCCCTCAAACAAGCTAAGAAGGATAATAAATTATCACCAAAGTATTGTGGTCTGTACAAGGTGTTGCAAAAGATTGGTACTATGGCATACAAATTGGAGCTTCCTGCAACTTCTCGATTGCACCCAGTTTTCCATGTTTC
>APFE030516519.1:275047-303527 GCA_000404065.3 Pinus taeda | reverse complement strand
ACAACATATGTATCATAATGCCAACAATCTCCCCATTTGGACTTGATGGCAACAACAACCAATCACTCTCCCCCTTTGACATCAAGGGCAAAGGGCAAACCAAGATAATCTCTTTCCTAGAGAACCATTATGCTGCCCATACTCCCCCTGAGTACCTACTGAAATCTCTGAATGAGCTCCCCCTTTGTATATGCCAAGGTGTACCACTCTATCCATGCTTCCTCTGAGTACATGCTGAAGTCTCTGCTCTGCTAAAGTGTGATGTTCATGCTCCCCCTGACTATAAGCAAGCTCTGCAAAAAGATGTTTTACAAGAAGAACATGACTCTATCATAAATGACCTTCCTATCACAAAGGAATCATACATACATCCATTTCCCAGCCAAGTGGGGATACATCAAAAGTTTACACATGATAAACAAGAACATTACATCTTCATCCTAGGCATAGTGGGGAAACCAAGATAGGCCGTTACATGACCTTGACACCATAAAAGATATACATGACATAGAGACGAAATATCTAGATCCAGACTTATGAAAGTCACCAATAACTGATAGTAGCAGCATCTGACAATCACCATTCAGATCAGCAACCCTAATTTCCTTCTATTCTTTCTCTGCCTTCGTTCCACCTGAAACCAATAACAGCTATGAACTAGAACCAAAAGCTTCTAAGATAATGCCAACAATGCATCAATAGAAGTTTATCTGCTCCCCCTGAACCTATGCCAGATCGTCTCTGTCAGACCCATATCAGACTATCTTCAACCAGAGCCTGTCCCTACTGATATCCATCAAGCCTCCATATACGTGACTATCTATGCACAAACTGGCGTATGTACGCAGATCCTCCTCAGGCAACTCGTGCACACCCATTTTTCTCTGAAATAGACAAGTTTTAACAGCAAGATGATGCATCAACTACTCCCAGCTTCTGTCTGAGGTATTCAAATGTCTCCATGGGCAGTGGTTTGGTGAGTATATCAACAACTTGTTCCTTAGAGGGAACATATTCCAACTTGTCCTTTTGTTCCAACACTTGTTCCCGGAGAAAGTGGTACTTGATCGATATGTGCTTGGTCTTTGAATGCATGACTGGGTTCTTTGAAATGCTGATTGCACTTGTATTATCACATAGGATGGAGATAGGTGGTGTACAAGTGATTTGAAAATCATACAAAGTTTGCATCATCCAAAGGAGTTGAGTGCAGCAAGATGCAGCAGCCACATATTCTGCTTCAGCTGTAGATAGAGAAATCGAACTTTGTTTCTTGCTGAACCAAGATACTATTCTGGAACCCATAAAGAATGCACCACCACTTGTGCTTTTTCTGTCATCCACGCTTCCAGCCCAATCTGCATCTGTATAAGCATGAAGAGTGAGATATGTATCTCTTGGATACCATAAACCATAGTTTTGAGTTCCTTGAAGATACTTGAAAATTCTCTTTACTACCTGAAGATGGGTTTCCTTATGATTTCCCTGAAATCTTCCAACTATTCCCACTGCATGCATGATGTCTAGTCGGGTACCTGTCAAATAAAGTAGACTTCCAATCATGGATCTATAGGTTGGTTGATGCACTGCTGTTGATTCATCATTTGCACTGAGACCGCATCCTGCAACCATAGGGGTACATACTGGTTTCGAATCTTCCATGCCATACTCTTTCAGAATCTGCTTGAGGTACTTGGTTTGAGACAAGAAGATACCACCTTCATTTTGTTGGATTTGCAATCCAAGAAAGTATGTCAGTTCTCCAAGCAAAGACATTTTGAATTATTTTTGCATCACCAAGGCAAAGCTTTGACTCATAGCTTCTTCATTTCCGCCAAAGATAATATCATCTACATACAAAACAAGTATTAGCAATTTGTCATTTTCAATTTTTATATAAAGATTGCTATCTGCTGATCCTTTTGAGAATCCTTGTTGATGAAGATATTTGTCCAAACGATAGTACCAAGCACTTGGAGCCTGTTTAAGACCATAGAGAGCCTTTTTTAGTCTGCATACAAGATTTGGATCATTCCCAAGAATGAAGCCATCTGGTTGCTCAATGTGCACTTCTTCTTCTAAGTCTCCATTCAGAAAGGTTGACTTCACGTCCATTTGAAATACTTTAAACTTATGAAAGCTTGAGAGAGCAAGGAACATTTGGATGGCCTCAAGTCTAGCAACGGGAGCAAAAGTTTCTTCAAAGTCTATTCCTTCTTGTTGAGCATACCCTTTACACACAAGTTTGGCCTTGTTTCTAATCACTTTTCCATTTTCATTCAACTTATTTTTAAAATCCATTTTGTTCCTATGACGTTCTTATCTTTTGGTCTAGGAACGAACTCCCAAGTGTTGTTCTTTTCGATCTGCTCAAGTTCTTCATCCATTGCTTTGACCCAGCGTTCATCTTTGCATGCCTCTTTTATATTTTGTGGTTCAGTGGAGGAGAGCAAAGCCAAATAACTTGAGGCTTCTGCAATTGTTCTTCTTGTTTGTATACTTGCCTCTTTTTGCCCCAAAATTTGAGATTCTGGATGATTCTTCTGAACATACCTGGATGGATTCCTCTGTTCTATCCTTATCTTTTCGTCTGGTGCCTCTTGAGGTTCTTCTTCATCATCAGTCTACTTTTGAGGGTAGTCTTCATCCTCTTCGATATTTTCATAATTTACTTGCCTAGGAATGTATCCTTTTTCATCAACCACTACATCAATGTTGTCAACAATTCTTCCAAGTATTTTATTGTAACACTTATATGCTTTGCTGTGGGGAGAATAACCAAGGAGAATGCCTTCATTGCGCTAGGTTCAGTTTGCTAAAGTTGTTCATCATTATTCTTTAATATAGCATTTGCTTCCAAAAATTTTGAAATGCTTTACCGAAGGAGTCTCACCATACCAGAGCTCATGAGGAGTTTGAGTGTTATTCACTCGGACATCTGTTTTGTTGAGAATAACAACCACAGCAAATGTAGCTTCACCCCAGAAGGTTGCGGGAGTTCCAGACTCATCAAGCATAGCACAAGCCATTTGTTGAATTGCTCTGTTCATCCTTTCCACCACTCCATTTTGCTGAGGAGTCCTAGCTATAGAGAATTCCCTTCTTATTCCATGTTCTTCAAAGAAATCGAAAAATTCATTTGAGGTAAAATCCCCACCTCTGTCAGACCTGAGGCACTTAATTTTGTGATCTGATTCGTTTTTAGCCAAGGCTTTGAAAGATTTGAATTTTTTGAATGCTTCGTCTTTGTGCTTCATAAGTCCTAACCAAACCATCCAGGAGAAGTCGTCAATAAATAATATAAAGTATTCTTCTCCTCGAGGTGATCTTGTCCTAAATGGACCACATACATCTGTATGGACTAGCTCAAGAGGCCTGCTAGCTGATCCTTCCTTCTCAGGGAAGTTAGTTCTGGTTTGCTTACCAAACTGACATGATTTGCATAATGTGTTGTCTAGAATTTTGATATCTGGAAGACCACGAACTGCCTGGTATTTTCATGCTTTCCTTATTTGTGAAAAGCTTAGATGCCCCAACCTCCAGTGCCATAACTAGTGTTCATCATCCTTTCTCAAATAGCATTGTTTTTTTCCTTCTTCAAATATGTATAAATTTTTTGGAGTTCTTCTACCTTTGATCACTGTTTTTCCTGTATCAAGATCACAAACACTACATCCATTTGATCGAAATATTACCTCGGTTCCTTGATCGCACATCTGACTAACACTCAGTAGATTATGCTTCAAGCCATCAACATACAAAACATTTCCAGCTTTGACCTTTTCTTTCAACTGAGTAGTGCCTTCCTTTTATGACTGCAGGGGTATCATTTCAAGAAACTTTTCTTCCCCTTTTCTAAAACACTATATGATTCAAGTTTTTCTTTATCACCTGTCATATGCTTTGAACATCCACTGTCGATGTACCATTGATTTTCTTGTCCTTCTGCATATAAAGCTATCCCACATCTTTCTAGTTGTGGTTCCTTCATTCTCCATGTTCTGGGATTTGAGGTTTGTTCCTTCTGAGTTGTCTTCCAAAACTTGCTCCTGCATTTAGAATCTTCATGACTGAAGTTATTACAAATAGAACATTCAATTTCATTTTCAAGGGCAGAAAAGTTGTTATAGGTCCTTTTCATGATTCCAGTCATACTTTTTTTTTTTGAGCTTCTCTAGTCATGATTGTCTTATAGGAAACACATTGAGCTGCTTTGTGGCCAAATTTATGGCAAGAGAAACATTGGCCATTAAAGAAACTCCTACGATTATCAAATCTACCAGCCAAATGATTGTAGTTTCTATTGTCATCCATTCTTGAGGCAAATTGAGAAGATTTTACCTGTGGCTGATTGTGGCTTCTGTTTATCCTTAAAGTAGATTGCCCCCGATTTTCTTGATAGTCTTTGTTCATTCTTGAGGTAATCTGTCCTTGATTTACCTGATGATTTCTATTAGGCCTTTGCTCACTCCTCCTTGCTGCATCAAGATAACTTTTGGAGGTGGATGCTTGAGATGCTTCTCCATTATATCCCAAACCTGTCTTGATTAGTGGAGATCACTGCACATTGATAATCTCATCCAGAGTTTCAGATCCTTTAACAAATTTAAGATTAAGAGCTTTTGTTTTCTCAATCTTTTTTCTAAGACCAACAATTTCACATTCTAACTTTTCAAGAAGTTTTTCTTTTTCAGCAAGTTGGAATTGAAGAGTATCAATGATCACATTCTTATCTTCTAAACATATTTTGAGATTAGAAATCTCTTCACAAAGACCTTCTTCATCTATAGCATCCATGTAGTCATCATCTTCAAAATCCATTAAAAGTTTATAATTATTACCTCGTTCATCTTCATCACTATTTGAAACTCCATCACTATATTCATGAGTGTAGTAACTTTTCTTAGTTACGTTCTGTTTCTTGTTCCATCTTACAGGTTCCTTCCCCTTATCAATCTTATCCTTATGAGGACATTTAGCAGCATAGTGACCGACTCTTCCACAAGCAAAGCATTTGAAAGGTAACTTACCTCGGAATCTTCCAGCCCCCCGTTGAAGGTTTTTGACAAAATTTGATTCTTCTTCTTCTTATGACACGTGTCCTGACTCATAGTAGTCTCCTTTGTCTGAAGCCTTGAAGGCAACTTCTCTCCTGTCTAATGGTCCTCCTTTCCTCATTTCATAAGCAGTTAGAATTTTGTGCAACTGTGACATTGTAAGGTTTCGTAGATTCTCCTTTTCTTCTATTGCAGAAACTTTAGATTCAAACCTAGGGTACAAAGATCTTAGAACTTTTTCAACTACAACAGCCTCTTTTATTTCTTCACCCAAGTTTTTCATACAATTAACAATCTCATCTACACGAAGGAAATAGTTAGCCACACTTTCATCATTATGCATTCTGAGATTTTCATACTGAATTCTAAGGGTTTGAAGTTTTGCTCATTTTACCTAATCATCTCATTCATAGCTCAGAACAATCTTGTCCCATATTTCTTTTGCGGATTTATACTAAATAACCTTGACAAATTCTGATTGAGATAGACATCCTAATAGAGTGTTGACAACCTTTGCATTTATTTCATATTTCTTCTTCTCAGCCGGATCTGTAGGAGTTGCTGATGGAAAAGTGTACCCTGTATCTATGATATCCCAGACTTCTGTACCAAGAGATTGAAGGTAGGCAGTAACTCTTACCTTCCAATATATGAAGTTTGTCCCATGAAAAATCGATGGCCTGATCAATGCTTCTCTCTTGTAGTTTCTCATGATGATGAATCTTCCTTCAAGCGATCATGCTTCTTCAGAAGGACCTGCTCTGATACCAATTGTTGGAAATAATACTGAGACGGGGGGTGAATCGGTATTATCAAGTCAAATATTCATTTTTCAAATCCAAATGATATACGCTACTTCAGTTAATTAAACCCGCAACTATGTAGAAGGAAACCCGCGTATACTATGCAAACTTATAATTTACTTTAGCTTTCAGATGTTGATTGTTAATTTGTGTATCAGAATCAAATAACCAATAACCAGAAATAGTAAAACAGAGCAGAAGACAATCACACACAAGAACACAAGATATAAGGTGGAAACCCAATGTGGGTGAAAACCACCTGCTGCAATTCGTCTCTATCTTCTCTTTAATTAGAAACTTCTTTTTACAATTTTACTGGTGCGGTCCTTTACCAGTACGCAGGCTGCAACCTGCAGAGAGCTACAACCCTCTCTCATTTTCTAGCTTCTCCTGGAAGGGAGCTACAACCCCCTTAGCTCTTGCACTAGCTAAGATACTAGTACGTAGGTGCTGGCCTACAAAATGCTACAACTTTCTCTTTCTTCCAGGGACCATGTTTCATAAATTTTCAGTGTGGATCCATGAACATCAATCAATCATCAAGAATTTATACATCAAACAATCTCCTTTTCACCAATTAGCACTGAATCAAGTAGACACTTCTCTGACAACTGTATCCAAATCATAGTAACAGTAACCACACACCAAATCTGAACCCGGAACACTGCAGCAATGAACAAAAGCAACTAGATCACAACTCAAAAGACATACGCTGCTTTAATAACTTGAAACCTGCATACAGATCTATACAGGATAATTCGCTCTTTCAGATATTCAAACACTAATTAACCCAGATTATCTGATTTATAGATCAAGCAAGCGCCACATATAACAAATCAAAATCATCTAAAGATACTATCATTCAAGCTTAAAGATTATGACCGATCAATAGAACTTATGCTTATCTTTGCACTAAGGTTCCTCCTTCATTCAGATCCATATTTGCACCATAACCCAATTACTAGTATTCCAGATCTAGCACTTTATCAGATATTCAATAACAATTCAGATGATACTTTGCCAAATGATATCCTTCCTCTTCTATAGTATTAGGCCTTTCACAATACCACGGTCCAAAACCATAATAACACAATACCATGAACCCAATACTTGGGATCAACACTTTTGGATGCAATACCACAGACCAAAACCGTAGGATCAAAAACTGTCAGACTAATACCATGAACCAACCATGAAAGTGCATGAGATCAACACTTTTGGATGCAATACCATGAACCAAAACCATAGGATCAAAAACTGTCAAACTAATACAATGAACCAACCATGAAAGTGCGTGAACTTTTCTCCACATGAAATAAACTTTTCTCTGCATAAAAGTCCGTGAACTTTTCTCTACATGAAATAAACTTTTCTCTGCATAAAAGCTGGTGAACTTTTCTCGACACGAAATAAACTTTTATCTACATAAAAGTACGTGAACTTTTCTCTACATGAAATAAACTTTTCTCTGCATAAAAGTGCGTGAACGTTTCTCCACATGAAATAAACTTTTCTCTGCATAAAAGTCCGTGAACTTTTCTCTACATGAAATAAACTTTTATCTTCATGAAAGTGCGTGAACTTTGCTACACTATAATTTATCATCTGAGATGAGTGGGTTGCCATCAAGTACAACATATGTATCATAATGCCAATAGAATTATCTTCAAGATATGGAAGAAGATTTGGATAAAGGTCAAAGAGAATATGTGTCTCATCATTACTTATTTGAGTTGTAACTCTATGAGATTTTCTAGGGATCTAGGGAGAGAATAATGGACCTCCATTAATGATGTAGCTTCTTATGTTTTTGCATAAATAGGAGAGCCTTCTCCTTTGAAAGGCATGTGTAAAGTTGGGGAAATTATCATGTTTTGAATATAGAATTTGGATTTGGCACCATGCTCATAAGTGATGTTCACCTTGATTTGGTTATACTTGCATTTGGAGCCTGTCAACTTGCCGTCTCTCATGCTTTTGGATTGGCCACCTACAATGTGTGAGATTTATTGTTTTTCATAGATTAAGATTTATTACTTTCATAGATTAAGATTTATTTCTTTCATATCTTTTCCTGTGTGAGAGGTTAAGAGTGATTGTTTTTATTTGCTTTCTACCTAGAGGTTAAGAGCATTTGTTTTTATTTGCTTTCATATCTTTTCTTGTGTGAGAAGTTAAGAGTGATTGCTTTTATTTGCTTTCATATATTTTCCTGTGTGAGAGGTTAAGAATGATTTTTTTGCTTTAATTTCTGAAAGAGTGGTGTGCTTTCCAATTCTTGCAAGATTTAAAGATTAAGATTTCAATTCTGCGCATTGTACTATAATTTATTTTGAGTTGATTATTGAATTAGAATAGGTGAATTTGGTTTTTCATTATTTTGTTTCATAGTTAGATTGATCAAAATTGAAAGTTATTTTCTAGCATATACAGTGCACGCATGCTTCGCAAGTTTTACGAAATCCCTGGGTTGACAATTAAATGATAGGTAATTAATTTGCCTCAACAAAGAAAATCAACAATTTCCCTCCCACTCCCCTTGGAGATCGGTCTGAAATGTTGAATCTCTTCCTAAAATAAAAATCTTCATGTGGACTATACTGAAAGGTAAGATTCTCACTGCATACAACCTCAGAAGAAGAGGCATTCAGGGACCCTCTATTTTCCCTTTTTTATCTCTAGCTGAAGAAACAATCAATCATCTCTTTTTATCGTGCTCTTTCTCAAGAAATTGTTGGTGTGAGATAACCATTTCTCTTCTCACTCACACAAATCCCAACCCCAACATTTCAGAATTTATAGTCAACGGGAAATCCTCTTACCCTCATACCTTTAAAAACAAAGACTTGCTAAAGCGCTTCTAGACAAACCTTCCATCATTTTTATTTTGGCACTTATGGCCGGGAAGGAACAAATTCATCTTTCAAAATAAAATGCCCGACAACAAGAAGATCATGGCTAAAAACTGGAGTTTGATGACAAAATCTATTCTTTCAAAGGGTAACAAAAAAATGGATTTTAATTCTCTGCAAATTTAAGAGAAATAGTGTTTGGACTTCACAATAGACTTAATCCCTCTATATACCCCTACACAAAAGACAAATATCAACCATGTCTGATGGAATATTCGCTCTAAAAATAAGGACTTCAAAGACTGGATTGGATCCCATGGGAGGCCATGCTTGTTTAATCTTGGTCATGCTGGAGCCGAGAGTACCATCACTAATTGTAGCAGAATTGAAATATCTTCCTTCAAATGGCGTTTGGGTCAAGCATCAAACAATAGAGTTGAGGCTTATGGCCTTCTCCTAAAAGTTCAAATTCTAAGGAGCTCAAAATCACAAATCCAATAATAATTGGTGATTCTACAATCCTTATTCAACAAATGATTAAACGATGATTCCCTCCGATGCGGGCGTTAGACAGATAATTTCCAAAATTCAAAATCAAACAAAGGAAATTGGGTGAGATCTCTTATTATCATGTTTTAAGGGAGAATAATGGAAGAGTTTATGAGATGGAAAATGATGCCTGTCTTAGACAACAAGGTGAATCAAGAGTCAATGGAAAATTCTCAGTCAAACACATCCCATGAATCTCTGCTATTTCCCCCCTCTAATCTAATATTTCTTTTGTCTAAACCCTCCTCTTCCAAGTTTTATGCTTCTCCTCTCGATTTCCCTTCCTCTACTTTATGTTCCCTCAAATATCATTAGCATATGGATTCACTAGATACATGTGGCTCTCATCATGCCTTTCCTCTTTAGCAATGCTATCCTCTTCGATTTGCTGAGCTCCTCTACTCGATCCCATATGCATCCTTCTTCACTCTTCTATGTACCCCCTCTATCTTCCCTTTCCAAATATTTTTTTGTTTCTCTCATCTTCTGCTTCCTATCTCCTCTGTTCTTTCTCTCTTGTCCCCATTTCCTAGTTGTCACAAAAGCACAGGCTCAGGTAATGTCTTTGTTTAGGCACTGGAAGGAATAATTTTCATTTATCTATGGAAAAATTCACTATTCAAATAGATCATCCCAAATATCAACACGAATTGTCGAAGGGGAAAATATCAATGATGGAGCAATTTCAAGGAACAAGATAGTTTCTCTTAGTAGAGGGAGAGCAATATTTTTAAGCAAGCATCAAAACTCAATATCAATACATTTCCCTCCAGCAAGTTCTAATATCAACTTCTAAAATATAGTTATCAACTATGAATTACAAATTTTTATTTCTCCTTAAGTAGTTTGCTAGGGTCTATAAGATAAATGTGGTAGGAAAATCAAGCAATCATCGGTTGTATGTAAAAGGAGGAAAATAATACTCTTGGATATTAGTTCAGATTTCTAGTAAAATTACCATGTATCGAGGCTCATGCTTTCTTTTTTTGGAATCAACATAATAAAATGAACCTTGTTAAAAAAAATCACCATATTCATTTTTACTTCTACCTAAATTTATGCAAATAATTAGATAAATTATGGTGCATTGTAACTCTTGGTAATAATGTTTATTTACCTGAATTAAAAAAATATCCTATTGTAGCAACTATAACACCCTCCAAAATTTCAGCTCACATGCAAATTTTGGAGCCTACCTTGGATCCTGATATCGATCATCCTTGGTCACTTGTTGGTAAGCTAATGATTTCAGGCTCCCCTCCTTGATCTTAAGAGTTGTACGCATTCTCATATTTATGTAGCATGTGTCATCTTTGGGCATAGGGGTTGTTTTTTGTCATGCAAAGGGAATGTTGTTTTTCTTCAAGGGAAAGCATGTGCGCATGAGTGGTTGTCATCACATACACACATTTCACACTCACTTCATGCACTCTTGTCACGAAGGTTGTTGCATCAAGAAAAGTATGTCTTATGTATTTTGAATGGTCTGCGTTGTGTCACTAAGTGTTCGTGTGTGATCACAACCAAGTCATATCACTATTTACATCTGTGTCATTGATCTCACACTTAGCCATTTCCTAAGTAACCTAGCCTCATTCAAGTTCCTGGAACTTTTCTCTTTGCTTTTGCAACCATCAAGCTTCTTCCCTCGCCTGCTGAAACGCCACATCCTATAGAGACACCAGCGATCATTGCTCTCTAGAAATGCGCAAAGAATTTAGGAAACCATCACTACTCTCTAGAAATGCACAGATCATTCTGGCATCCCTCCACTTAGAAAGTGCACAGAGATGTCCTTCCAAGACTTCCATCCCGTAGCAGTGTCCTGTGCCTCAAAACTTCGTACTGTTGTCCAAGTTGTCCTATCAATATTACATGTATAAATTGTAGGGATGGGCCTCCCATGGCCTCATCCTAGCAATAATCAATTCCCACTGAAACCATGTTAATCCATCGCCCAATGACTACTTTCTTTTCACTCGTTTGACCAACTGTCATCTTTGGCATGTTGATTGTTATGTCATGCTTGCGACCTTGTTCTAGTGATGTTGAAGCTTTGTGTTTGAGTTGTGTTTGCTATGTAAACATCTAACACACTCACACATGATGTTGTAAGCATTGTCGCGCAAGTGTCGTCACAATCATTTGAAGGTCTATCTGAAGTGTTGCACTTGTTGCTTTCACCATTAGACAATCCCACAGTTATTCAGACTGAGCATATGTTGTCTTGTTGGTTTGAGGTGTCTTGTCATTGAGTCATGTTAAGTGTGTGTTCGCAAGGTCATGTATTCACGAGTTTAATCGCTCACAAAGTTAGCCATTTTTCTGAAATTCTGTCGACCAGACCACCCTCCATTAGATGGATCTCCGCTGAGCTGCACTGCGCAGTCTCAACCCTTAGTGATCATGTACTACTGCCCAGAATTGCGCAGATCTTGAGGCTGCCTCCTAGGCAATCTGCATTGCACAATCCTAGAATCAACCCTAGTGATTGTCAACCAGAACAACACAAAATTTGCTCAACAAGCCATCTCAATTTGCGTTGTCCGCAAGCAAATCTATCAAGCCTCCTGCTAGTTAACCAGAGAGTTTGACTGAGCAGTGACCCAGGCTTCACTCCTCCAAAAATTGCACAGAAGCTACCAGCATGCACACCTCCACTGATTGAATAAATTGTGTAGACATGAAGGATAGGAACCCGGTTCCTATCAATGCACTGTCCCTGAAATTTGCGCAGTTCTGTCAGCCAATCCCCCTGTGAGCCGACCTATTGATCCTCCTAAAAAATGCTCAATTTTCTTGGGCTATCCTCTAGCTTCCCGACACCCCACTCAGCCTAGAAACTACGTAGACATGTCCTACAGGCCAACCTCCCAGTTCTACATGTTTTTAGCCAGCAAGCTCCCGCAACCCGTTGCTAGCCTCCCCAGAGAATTTGCATAGTTTTCAGTGCCTGTGTCCTCGCTGCTTGCACTGCCTAACTGGAAAATTTGCGCAGTTCTACCCTCCAACCGAGCCAGATCCCCCGATGGTCACTGTTGTTCTAGAATGCTTATCTCAGCCTCGCAGTGACCTCTGTGTAATTTTCCTTGACTTTGCCCCAAAGCCTACATCCTAGCCTAAAATGTGCTCTGCACAGTTTCAGAGCCTTGTCCTCTCTCCTGATCACCTGCACCCAAAAACGAAAGATGATGCATCATGGTAGACTAGGATATTTCTAGACTTGATGTCATCTCATCATGAGTGATTGCAAATATAGGTACATGGATGAGACATGGCATGACGATGAATGGGATGAAAAAGGAGTGCATGCTAGGAGACTTGTTCGCGAACGGATGAACACATAAAGCATGCCAAGTAACAACAAAGGAGATACATGGACATGCAACATCAAGAAAACACTAAGCCCACCGAAGACTCTACACAACTCTCCATGCGGAGGTGAAGCCATGATACACCAATAGCACACCCATCACTCAGAAGCATTGTGGCTCGATATGGACACCACCATTAGCATGAACATATCAACATTGTTGTGTCGAGTCATGCCATGAGTCATCTTGGCCACATCACTACTATGGGCCATACTGTTGTAATCAATGTAATGTAACGTGGATGTCCAAGAGACCCACATGCAAAGTTGAAGAGTCATGTAAGTCAAACAGTCATGAGGGAAGTCGAACAGTGACAAGGGTCAGTTTCACCCTTGGCTATATATACACCTCATTTGTACATGCAATTTAATTTTCACCTTGGCTCCTCCCTCATAGCCTTGAGAGTCTATAAAATTTTATTTGAGGAGCGAGTAGTGGCTCTGTTAGGACCCTACATTGTACCTTTTTGATCACATATTTTGCTATCATTTCACCCTTTTCCAATCCATATTTAAAGTCCATGTTATTACTTTAATCCATTTTTCCGAAGGCATACAATATTTCTTCTCATTATTATATGTTTAATTTATTTTACATATAATTTACATTACATTCATAGTTAATCATTGATCGGATAGTTTCTGAAACAGTTTTATCATTGCAGTCTACGTTGCTAAAACAACATGAAGACTGCAGGTTTATCTTTACAAGTTTATGTTGCTGAAACAGTTGGAACAGTGTGCAAATCCCGTTGTTGAAACAGCCTGTGATTTTCATTTTAGATTCGGTAGCAACAAAAGGAGATCATTGAAGGAGCTGTTACACTGGCCGTAACAACTACATTCCAAAGTCGGCATTGTCACAACCATTGTAACAACATTTTGTTAATAGAAGAACTAATTACCCTATTTTGGCATATTAGGTTAAAGATAGGATTTATAATGTAATCAATTGTAATAGATGTCTCCTCTCTAAAAAGAGGAGACATCAATATTAGAGGGACTACGGACAAACTACGGGAAGGTCTAGCTGAAAGTAAAGGAACTAGAATCTTTTGTAATATGGTACATTGACAGATGAATAAAATATTGTTTTGAGCATTCCTTTCTAGTTCCTTTTTCTAGGGAATCTTGTGAGAAGGAAAGGGCCCACCTTCATCACAAGATTCACCCATTAAATTCCTGTTGTGTGTTAAGTGTTATTTTCCATTCATACCTTGTTGAATCTTGTTTACTAAATTTGCTTATGCGTTATTAGAACTTTGTACTTACTGCTAAACTTTGTTTTTCAACTGATTATTGCATTGTTTTCATAAATTCATTCATAGCTAATCAGTGAGTATTTTAATTGGTAATTGGATTTAGAGAGTGAGTTTGTGAAGCATAGTAATCAAAAACAAGTGCTGAATATTCCTGCTTTGGGAATAGGGTCATGTTCTCTATTATAGCATAACTAGTCTTTTCCTCTGCAGATTGATTTCTTTTCCTAGATTGTTCTTTTTGATGTGATCAAGGATTCTTTGATAATTGTCTGCAATAGGGAAATTGTTCCTACTGTAACTCAGAGTAGAGCTTTAGTTGTTTAAGGCAAGGTGTGATTAGTATACTTATTACTACAACTTTTCATTGCTTTTGAGATTGAGCATATACAATGTGTGGTTGCCTTTGAAATAAACAGACTTCCCTGGGTTGACAATTCATGTAGCACTTAGTTGTTTAAATTAATAAGAAATTAAAGTGACCTTTTTGGCACCATTGCTGGGGAAGGCAATCGTAGATTTCAAAAGAATTAATGTTTTTATTTTAGATGTGTAGAATGCATGAGAGGACGCAAGAAAACTAACCCTACAGGTGGCAAGGGCAAAGGAAGAGGAGGAAGAAAAACATTTATTAATGAGATTATATCAAAAGTTGAAACTTCTCAGAGGTTAAGCTCTCAAAAGCCAAAGTCTTAGCATTCTCTTCAAACAAACTATGAAACTTTGGAAGTCGTGGGCCTTGAAAAGGTCGAGGAAATAGTAGAAGACATTGAGGAACCAATAGAAGACATTGAGGAACTAGTAGAAAATATTGAGGAACCAGTCGAAGACATTGAGAAGCCAATAGAAAAAATTGAAGACAGGGCAAGTGAAGCAGGAGAACAACCAATGGAAGGGAACAATGAAGGATTCTTTGGTGGATGATAGGTAGGAGGAGAAGGAAGAGATGAGATTTCTCTCTCTACCTTGGGATTTCCTATTGGTGATATTCCCAGAGGAACAACTCCCATGAAGAATATCCCACTTTTAGCCTTACCTAACTTCCATGGTTTATCTTTTGAAAATCCTGATGAGTTTCTTTTTGAGTTTGATATATTATGCAGAAGTTATTATTATGTTACTAATGCTCAGAAATTGAAGCTATTTCCAGCAACTCTAAAAGGAAATGCACTAAGATGGTTCATGAGTCTGGGAGGCCATGTAATCACAACATGGGAACAAATGAAATAGAAGTTTTTGACCAAATATCAAGACTATTGCCGGATGAGAGAAGAAAGAGAGGAACTATTTAAGATGGTACAAAAGGAGGACGAAAATCTAGAGGACTTTGTGGAAAGACTACAATATAATCTGTAGAGATCCAACCATCCCGATGTAAGTAAAGATATTCTTAAAACAATATTATTGAAAGGGGTAAGGGATGATTGTCTAGACATGCTAAATATGCTTGGTAAAGGGGACATATCTAAAGAATCATATGATGAAATTGTTAACCTCTGCAAAATATGTTCAAGAGGAGCTATAAGGAATAGATCAAACAACAGGGATAATACATATTCAAGAGTTCAAAAATAAGCCAGTGGAGGAGCAACAAGAGCTGAAATAGGTAATTTACTTGAGGAATTCAAAACTGAAATGTTAGTTATTTTGCTTCACAGGTTGACACCTTGCAGGTTAAGAAGAAACAAGTGGAAGCAGAAGCTACTTTGGCTATTTTTTGTCCCAAATGCAGAGATAAACATCCATTAAGAGAATGCCCATTGGGCAAAGTGCCAATCTACACCATCTATGAGAAGGATCATGAAACAAAACAATGCCCTTTTTTACTAGGAATAAAAGAAGCATTGCAATCAACCAAAGAAGAAGCTGAAGCAGTCTATCTACTAACACAAAGAAGGCAATGACAACCACGAGGACAAGGTATGAACTCTAATATGCCATTTACATCTTCTAATCGTTCGAATAATTATCCTTCTTTTAATCAAGCAAACTACCTGCCTTTTAACCA
This sequence comes from Pinus taeda, assembly GCA_000404065.3. Classification (NCBI taxonomy): domain Eukaryota; kingdom Viridiplantae; phylum Streptophyta; class Pinopsida; order Pinales; family Pinaceae; genus Pinus; species Pinus taeda. The sequence continues at coordinate 287,626 of APFE030516519.1, read as the reverse complement.
GATGCAATACCCGCCCTTCAATCAAATGAGTTACCCACCCATGCAACAAACAAACCCTCCCTTTGTAGACCCAACAATGTGGACTCCTTGGCCTCCACAACAACAATCTTATTTTAATAAATGGAATCCAAACTAGAGAGGGAAATAAATCTCGTTTCCAAATCAATAACCTCAGTTTTAGCAACCACTCCCTCTACCATCAGGTGCTCCACCAAATAATCAAATGATGAGACCCCAGCTGCCTATACAACCAAACCCTAACCCCAATAATAAAGTTGTGCAAGTCATTGATATTCAGAACCAGACTATACTTCCTGTTTTCCCTGCGCATTGTAATGATATTCATTTATGATCTGGGAAAATAGTTGAACTATTATTGATGATATTACCTCTTCTGATTCTGATAAAGAAGAGACAGAAAAATAATTTACGTAAGGAGGAACAAACACCCTCTAATAAGGGTGCTGAAACAGCAGAGCCACCATTCCCTGAGCACTTAGCTTTGACTAAGACACCTGAGCCACCTGCTTTCAATATTTTAGGGGAATTAAAAAATCTTTATGTTAAAATTCAACTCTTTCAAGAACTTAGAGATGTACCAATTTATGCCAGAACTATGAGAGATATTTGTATTAAGAAACTCGGTAAGAAAGCTAAAGATCCCCTTACAGTTCATGTTATGGGTGATCTATCTACTTCAATGTCTGGTAAAGCCCCTCCTGTTAAATATGGTGATCCCGGCCATCCTTTGGTTACAATACAAATTGGAAAAATTATCATTTCACGAGTTTTGGTAGATTTAGGTGCTGCTATAAATATTATGACTCTTGAAACTTCACAACTGTTACAGCTGAAGAATGTGATCAAAGAGACACCAACCATTCTGGAGTTAGCTGACCATTCTACAATCAAACCGGAAGGAGTCATTGAAGACAAAATCATCTCAGTTGAATCCTGGAATTACCCAGCTGACTTTGTGGTATTGCAGACTAAAACAAAGTTGGGTGGACATCCTATAATTCTGGGAAGGCCCTAGTTGGCCACAACCGATGCCTTTATCAACTGTAGATCTGGTTCAATGACAATTTCTAATGGATGTGAAACCAAGCAGCAACCTCTCTACCCTCATGCCACATCCATGAGTAATAATGATAATTCTGTATGGTTGGACTATGATGCTAATGCTACTCAACCCATTTTGACTATCGGACAAAGCTTTAACTCTTAAAGATACCATGGAGGATGAAGTAATTAGTAATTTTATTTGTGAACCCTCCTCAGTCACTTCTGAAACATATAATCAGTTAACTGCAATTTTGGAATTTGAAACCTAGGAAAAGCTTAAATCTGAAGATCTACCTCAAACATCAACTACCATCTCCTCTAAAAGCATAACAGTAGAAATCGAACCTGGCAAGACATTGAACATAAACCCTAATTTAACAGATGCTGAAACACAACAACTAATGAAGTTACTTCGTGAAAATAACGAAGCATTCGCATGGGAATATACAGACATGAAGGGAATCTCTCCTGAATTATGTACTCATCGCATTTATATCAAGGAAGGTTGCCAACCAATCTGTCAACCCCAGCGATGAATGAATCCCAATTTGAGGGAAATTTTTAAAGAAGAACTTCAATAATTTCTTAATGCAGGGTTTATATATCCCATATCTGACAGTGAATGGGTTTCTCCATTGGTAATAGTACCTAAGAAAAACAGGAAATGGAGAGTGTGTGTAGATTATAGAGCCTTAAATAAAGCCACTCAAAAGGATCACTTTCCCTTGCCATTCATTGATCAGGTGTTAGACAGTTTGTCAGGGAAGAAATTCTTCTCCTTTTTAGATGGTTTTAGTGGATATAATCAAATGAAAATTGCACCCCAAGACCAAGATAAGACCACTTTTAATAGTCCCTAGGGAACTTTTGCCTATAGAGTTCTCCCATTTGAACTATGTAATGCGCCAGCAACCTTTCAAAGAGAAGTGATAGGAATTTTTTCTAATATGCTTAATGACTCTATGGAGATATTTATGGATGATTTCATCCCTTACGGTGTGTCTTTTGAGGATGCATTACAAAACCTTGAGAAAGTACTTAAACGTTGTGTACAAGTGCACCTTTCCTTAAGTATTGAAAAATGTCATATGATGATGAATGAAGGAATTGTACTTGGACACTTTATTTCATTTCAAGGAATTCAGGTAGATTCATCCAAAATATAGGTAATTCAGAACCTTCCTATTCCTAGAACACAAACTGATGTGAGAAGTTTTTTAGGACATGCAGGATACTACAAAAGATTTATCAAATTTTTTTCTAAAATAGCTTCTCCTTTGTTTGTGTTACTTATGAAAAATGCCAAATTCAAGTGGATTGATCTTTGCCAGAAAGCATTTGATGAACTCAAGCATCAGTTATCTACATCTCATATTTTAAGGGGACCTGATTGGGCACTCCCCTTCCATATATCCTCTGATGCTTCGAATACTGCAATTGGAGCTGTCTTGCGACAAGAGGAAAACCATCTTCCTTATGCTATCTATTTCATTAGTGAGAATATGACTCCTGCTAAGCTTAATTACATAGTTACTGAAAAGGAATTTTTAGCAGTCATTTATGCTATTAATAAATTTTGACATTACATTACTGGTTACTCTACTTTTGTCCATACTGACCACTCGGCTATCAAGTATTTAATGAACAAATCTATCACAAATGCTTGAGTCACCAGGTGGTTATTGTTATTACAAGAGTTTGACATTACAATTGTAGATCGACTAGGTAAAGAAAATGTAGTTGCTGATTTCCTTTCTTAGTTAAAAGATGATGATAATACTCCAGTAGATGATTCCTTTCCTGATGAATATTTATTTGCAGTATCTGCTCACTCACCTTGGTATGCGGACATTACCAATTATCTGGTTGCAGGGAAGTTACCATCACACCTATCACATCGAGAAAAAAGAAAGATCATTCAAAAAAGTGCTTGTCAGAGCTGGATAAGTGGGTGTCTTTTCTTTACAGGACTTGATCATGAAATCCGAAGATGCATTAGAGAAGATGAGGTTTATGATATACTGAAGGCTTGTCATGATGGCCCTTGTGGAGGGCATTTTGCTGATAAAATAACGACACATAAAATTCTCAGGATGGGTTATTATTGGCCCTCACTCTTCAAGGATGCAAAGAAATATGTTCAAGCCTACGGTAGCTGTCAGAGAATGGGTCAACCCAATCATAGAGATGAAATTCCATTGAATCCCCAGTTTATACTCGAACCCTTTGAAAGATAGGATCTAGACTTTGTAGGGCCCATTAATCCTCCATCCAATCAAAGAGTTTACATGTTGGTTTGTGCAGATTATATGAATAAATGGGTGGAGGCTAAGGCACTCATTAGAACTAATGAAGAATCTGTTTTAGCCTTTCTATTTGAAGAAATATTTGTTAGATTTGGAGTGCCTAGAGAGATAGTTACAAATGGAGGACCTCCTTTAAATTCTCATGGTTTTAAAACCACCCTTCAAAAATATCATATTCATCATAGAATGACTACACCATACCACCCCCAAGCCAATGGACAGGTGGAGAGTACAAACAAAGTTATAGAAGCCATTCTAACAAAAGTGAAGGAAAATAGGAAGGATTGGTCTCAAAGGCTCCCTAAATCATTATGGGCTTACAGAACTACCTGGAGAAATACTACATGATTTTCTCCCTATGAATTGGTTTATGGTAAAAGTGTTGTTTTTCCTATGGAATTTGAAATTAAAACCTTAAGAACTGCTTTAGCTGTTAACTTTGATTTGACTGATGCACAGACAACCAGGTTGCAGTAGCTCCAGGAATTGGATGAAAAGAGATTAGATGCCATCTGTCAAACAACTATGATCCAACAACAAAGAACTAGGTGGCATGATAAAACCATCAAGCATAAGTAGTTCCAAAAAGGTAATTGGGATTTAGTGTATGATTCTCGGTTTGAAAATTTTCAAGGGAAATTACGTACAAGATGGCCGGGACCTTACGAAATAGATATTGTTTTTCCCAATGGAATAGTAAGGCTCCTAACAATTGATGATTCTAGAACACCATTATTAATAAATGGGTATCGGCTCCATCCGTACCAACAACCCATTTCCAAAGAGGATTTTAAGGCTACTTGCATGGTAGATTCACATTATCTCTTTTTAGGGGAGCCTGCTTCCCCTCATTACATCTAATTTCTACATTGTATTTTTTTTAGCATTAGATTAGATTTCTTAACTAATAATCCTGTCAAGGGTTGGCATGTTGCAATTGATTATTTTACAGATTCCAGATTTAGGAAAGGCTAATTGAAAAGGGCAATCCTACTACAAGCAGATCTAAGCTTCATCTTGTGAAGCACTGTCATTTCATTTCAATCCATCCATATTTCATTCCCCCATCTTCTAGTAACATTTCCATCAACTCCCCTCTTTTCTCTTCCCCATGTTTCCCATTATTTTTCAGCAACATTTTTTCTATTTTTCTCATCAATGAAATAGTATTATTTAGCAACATTTTCCCTATTTTTCCCATTAACAGTACTTTTCAACAACATTTTTCCTTATCTTTCCCATTGCTAAAACACCATCCTCCACCCATTTTTCTATTGCTGAAAAACCATCCTTTACCCTTTTTCCTGTTGCTGAAACATTATCCTTTACCCATTTTCCCATTGCTAAAACACCATTTCTATTAAAAAAAAAAAACATTACCATACACTACTTTCCACTGTGAAAATCACTTTTTCCATTATTTTTATAATTCTGTCCTTTCACTGCCTTCTCCTATGATTATACAGAACTTTAATATAATCACCCTCATGTTTCAAAAGCTTCTTCCATAACTATTGATGATCTATTATCAGCGCGCACTATATTTTCGGAATATGTATCAAAGGTAAACATGAGGTATGTAATTATTTTGTGTAAATACTATTAAAATATGGTTAAATGAGAATATTATGTCATTATTACCACGATCATTGTACATTTAAAGTCATTATTTTAGTCGTAGTTGGGGGGAATACCAAGATTATACGCCATCATTTCACAGTGAGCCAATTACCGTCATTTTTTTTTACCCACTATCACGTCTTATCACCCTGCCTCTGTGCTGTTACTCCATGTTCTCATTCACAAAATTTACTCTGTCCAAAGTGCGGTAACTCAGTTTTTGACTGTGCATTTTACTGAAGCTGGTTAACTATGGGAGGACCTGCTATTCGACATGAGCTCAACTCAATAACTTTACTTGAATTACATCCAGAGGTATATCAGATTTTTCAGAGGGCAGACTAGGTGGAATATTTTCAAAGGCTTCAGGGATTTGATCCATAACAAGTCCCTAAATTTGCACGTAATTTACGAGATGGCTATTCTACTGTCCAGGGAGTTCGAATTCTAGTCTCATAGCATGACATAGCACAGGTTTTAGGTCTACCGGTCACTGGAACCTAATGGTTTAGTCGTAAGCATATCATTTTGAATGCACAACAGGACTTTCTCTTGCCAGGAGAGTAGGTCGAGCCCAAAGGCTGGGGTGTCCAACTTCACTCATTACTGCCTCAATGGACGATGGTTGCTGAATTCGTCAAACATTATCTTACTTGTGAAAGACGCCACCAGGTAGTCTATCAACATGATTTTGTCTTGTTAAATCAATTGAGACATGGTTGACTGTTAAATATTTCGTATTATTTACTTGAGTGTCTAAAGAATATGTCACATTACTGTCGACAGGTAAAATTCCCACTCCTTTCCCTCACCCATCACCGCCTTGTCCAGCTACTAATTCATAGGAGTTTTGCTCGACAAAACCCCCCTCTCAATAATCCACCCTTAGACCCTGAGCAAGCTGTTGAATTTCCTCAAGCAGCTGCTGAAATTCCTCAGGAAGTAGCTGAGATTCCTCAGGAAGCAGCTGAAATTCCTCAAGAAGTTGTTGAAAATCCTCAAGAAATCCTTGAAAATCCCTCTGAGCAGTAATCAGGGGGCATTCCTGACCCCCCATAAATCCCACCAGCAGAATCAGTCAATCCAATTGACCCTCCCACCACATCAACTCCATCCCACAATCTAGCAGAATCATCTAATCCTACTGTTCACATCCCTAGTGATGATTCTGAAGATAACCTTCCCATCACTATGCTAAAGGGAAAAAGGAAAAATAAGACTGTTTTCCTACCAAAAAGATGAATGAGGGCCTCAACTAAAGAAACCACCATCTCTGATAACCCCCCCCCTCTAAATAAACCCACTCATAAAAGGAAAATTACTGCTCTCCCTATCGTTTTACCCAGAAGATGAATGAGGGCGTCAACTGAAGTGGAAACTATTGCTACCATCCTAAATTCCTCACCTATTAGTCTAAAACCCCATACCCCACCACAGTCCCAAGTCACCGAATCTTTACTTGTCTCACCCTCGGGCACTGATACACAAGAACTAGATGCCCAGGATTTTATGACATCGTTTCTTTTAGAACAAGTAGCTGCCACACAAGAACCAACTACTCATTCAGCAGCTACTACACAAGAACCAGCTGCTGATCCACAAAATCTAGATGCCCAGGTTGTTGCACATCAAGTAGCTGTCACACAAGAACCAACTACTTATTCAGCAGATGCCACACAAGAACCACCTGCTGATATATAGAACACAGATGACCAGGATGATGCACATCAAGTAGCTGTCACACAAGAACCAACTACTCATTCAACAAATGCCACACAAGAACCACCTGCTGATATATAGAACATAGATGACCAGGATGTTGCACAACACATAGCTATTACACAAGAACCTGCTACTCATTCCGCAGTTGCTACGCAAGAACCTCCTGCTGATATGAAAAATTTGGATGCTCAGGATGCTGCATACCATGTAGCTGCCATAGAACAACTAGCTACTCATTCAGTAGCTACCACACAAGAACCAGCTACTGAGACTGTGGCTGCTACACAAAGTCCAGTAACCATGGCTTCCCTTCTACAAGAAAACGAGTTTCTAAAATCAGAAAATGAAGCTTATAACCAAGAATTAGTAATGGCAAGGGAAGCCTACGACAAAGAGATTAATTTGTACATTTTAGCCCATGTAGCATCCACGACCAAGAAAATTATAGAGAAAGACCGATATAAGGAATATATGTGCAACCAATGTGGTAACATTTATCATCAAGCCAGTTATAAAATAGTTGAAATTCCACTGCCTAGAGCCTCCCCTACATCCACTTCTTCTGTAATTAAAGAGGAACGCCCTACTGTCACAAAAGAACCAGCAAGGCCTTCAAATTTTTTTGAAAAAGAGGTTAAACCACAAATACCTTAGCCTACTATGACTGTTAAAACTGAAAGTCCTGTACCTTGGCCTACAACAACTGTTTTTACTCATACTAAACCTCGGCCTACAAAAATTATTTTTACTCAGACTAGCAGCACTGAAGCACAAAATGATAAATGGAATAAATAATATGTTATGTCACAAGATAGGATCTTGCAGGAGCATAAATCACTGCGGAAAAATCATATATATTCAAAATGGGAAGCTTTGGAGCAGGTACTCCAACATTCTTGTATCCAGAAGAAGGAGAATAAACAGCTAAAAACTAGACTACTCCTCATGTTTGATTTGGTTCATAGATTATTAGCTACCAGGAAACCATCTTCCAATTACTCTGTTTTTCTTGCAGAATGCTTAGCGTTCTTTCAAATAAAGGCAATTAAAGATGGGAGACCTCATGAGGTATCTGGACCTGAACAGTTTGTGAAAACTTTCACAGAAGCATCTACCAGTGATCAACATTTACTCTGTGAGTTGTATCTCCATAATGAAGCTATCCTTGAGGATAGGAAGCTCAATCTAAACCCTTTGGTTGGTGATGTTTAGATCAAGGAATTTGTCTCCTTCCTTGCTAATCAGATCACATGGCAGACTACCTTTCTTTTAGCAAGGCATAACAAAGACAATCGTCTCCTGTGGATTCGATCCGAGCCACAAAATTCTGCCATTTTTGTTGTTGAATATCATCAATTTTTGAAGGAACTAGGAATGGGTGAACACATCAGTCAACTACAAGCAGTAGTGTTACAAGACTGCCAACATTTTGTTAAAACCAAGGGAGCTCTTTCCTTAAAAGCAAACAATTTATTCTGGCAACAATCCTCTAAGGAAAGGCAGGAGTATCATCCCTTCAACCCTCCTAATGTTGAAGAAACAATTTCAAGGGTACCCAACTACATTAGATGTGTTCAGTAATGTGCTAAAAAATGGATAGGATATCATTTTCATTTTCCTCTTCTATGGATGCCAACATAAGAGTATAAGTCTCATTATAGGTTGAACAAGAAGGAAGAAGCAGCAGCATGGTAGAAGTTACAAAATGTGCACGGCTTCAGAGATCTAGCTGATAGTACCTTCTATAGTTACTGCCTAAGTAACTTGCACTTCAAGGCCCAATACCCAGACTCAGATTTAGAGTAAAGTTGCATGAGGACATGCAACCCTTTCAGTTAGGGGGGATGTTAAGACTCTACATTGTACCTTTTTTATCACATATTTTTCTATTATTTCACCCTTTTCCAATTCATATTTAAAATCCATGTTATTACTTTAATCCATTTTTCCGAAGGTATACAATATTTCTTCTCATTACTATATGTTTAATTTATTTTACATATAATTTTACATTGCCTTCATAGTTAATCGTTGATCGGACAGTAGCTGAAACAGCCTGAAGACTGCAGGTTTATCATTACAACTTTATGTTGCTAAAACAGTTGGAACAGTGCACAAATCCCATTGTTGAAATAGCCTGTGATTTGCATTTTAGATTTGGCACCAACAAAAGGAGATCATCGAAAGAGCTGTTACAATGGCCGTAACAACTACATTCTGAAGTCGGCATTGTCACAACCATTGTAACAACATTTTGTTAATAGAAGAACTAATTATCCTATTTTGGCATATTGGGTTAAAGATAGGATTTATAATGTAATCAATTGTAATCGACGTCTCCTCTTTAAAAATAGGAGACATCAATATTAGAGGGACTATGGACAGACTGCGAGAAGGTCTAGCTGAAAGTAAAAGGATTGGAATCTTTTGTAATATGGTACATTGACAGATGAATAAAATATTGTTCTGAGCATTCCTTTCTAGTTCATTTTTATGGGGAATCTTGTGAGAAGAAAAGGGCCCACCTTCATCACAAGATTCACCCATTAAATTCCTGTAGTGTGTTAAATATTATTTTCCATTCATAGCTTTTTGAATCTTGTTTACTGAATTTGCTTATGCGTTATTGGAACTCTATACTTACTACTGAACTTTGTTTTCCCACTGATTATTGCATTGTTTTCATAAATTCATTCATAGCTAATCAGTGAGTATTTTAATTGGTAATTGGATTTACAGAGTGAGTTTGTAAAGCATAGTAATAATAAACAGGTGCTGAAGATTCTCGTTTTGGGAATAGGGTCCTGTTCTCTGTTATAGCATAACTAGTCTTTTCCTTTGCAGATTGATTTCTTTTCCTAGATTGTTATTTTTGATGTGATCAAGGATTCTTTGATAGTTGTTTGCAATAGGGAAATTGTTCCTGCTGTAACTTAGAGTAGAGCTTCAGTTATTTAAGGCAAGGTGTGATTAGTATACTTATTACTACAACTTTTCATTTCTTTTGAAATTGGGCATATACAGTGTGTGGTTGCCTTTGAAATAAATAGACTTCCGTAGGTTGATAATTCATGTAGCACTTAGTTGTTTGAATTAATAAGCAATTAAAGTGACCAACAGGCTCCAACGCCCCGCTATTGAAGTTAATGATGTAATGGCATATGAATGTGTCCTAGAACTTTCACTTAATTCAAAATCATGTTAACAAGCCAACACGTTTTCACACATGTATTGTATTCATTTGTAAGACTATTATTTGGATGCTTATAATGCATGTTTCTTTAACCTGTATTAAGACAATTGAACTATTTAGGTTCTTCTAGTACATATGCTTTTGGAAATGTGTTGTATCAATTGGTAACAATATCTCGCCTGTGTGGACTATTTCGCTAGACACTCGACAAATTCATTCTCGTAAACTTGTTATAATGACTCACACTCATGTGTACTATTCCGTTGAGTGTTGTACGTGCTATCTATTCACTTTGTGTTTGTGACTGTCACATCTATGTGGACTACTCCACTGGAACCTACACATGTCCTGTTGTTTTGTGTGTCTCTAACAGAGTTGGGACTATTCCCTTTAGACTTGAGACTCACTCTAACCCCCTCCCTATGTAGTGAAAGAACCTTGACACAAATGACATTAAGCACTCACCAGGCACACAAAACTCATTGTGCGAAGACAAAGTAAACCACTATCATGTGTTGACAAGCAAGAGCTAAGGCAAACCTTTAAGATAATGGCAATCGAGCCATCATACCGGATGGGACTCCTACACCAAACACTCTTGATTTCTAGTTGGAAATTCATACTAGGGAGATCCCTTGAATGTTGGTGAGTCCAGCACCATCAATTACATTTCTGGCGCTAGAAGGAGGGCTAGATGACAACCTAAGTCCTCAGAATCTGTTTTGAATCTCCATATACTTATCATGACTAACTACAAAATTCCTCCTCTAAGGTGTATGTCTTATGGAAATGATTTTGAAATCTCAGAGGAGATTTGGAATCTCTTGTCATAATACACATATGAAGGTGAAGGCAAAATGGCTTGGATTGAACATAGAATGGCCTTAATAGTTATATATCAAAAGTATAAAATCCATGAAGATTACATGAGGTTCTCGTTGTTCACACACATGCTTCTAGGGCACCCACTGCTATGGTGTGCCACGTTGCTTGAAAACTCTATTCACTCTCTCACTTAGTTGATCATAGAGATAGACCGTGCTTTCCATCATTTTGACCATCAAGAACTCAATAAAGAAATTCTGGAATTACGGAAAGCACTTGATGAATCCGTTGAGAAATTTCACACACGCTTTTGTAACCTTTCGTGGCGATTTCCTGAGGATGAAATTGATTGGGAATTTCTTGATGGAATATTTAAGTATCTTCTTTACATATTTGAAAATCTGCAATTCTTAGAGTCATTCAAACCTCTCCTAGCATACCTCGGTGTTAGAGCTGTAAAATCTAAGATAGACGAGGTCACTATCACAAATGACTTTCCACCCTCTTCTCATCAAATGGCTCTAGCCCCACAGTGCGAGGTGGGAAAAGATGCATGCACATCTGTTGAATTGTCGCATCCTCCTACCCCACCTACTCTCAATGTTTGTGGCTATTTGGCTTGCAGGCCTACTGGTTATGATTGATATCAAAATATGGGATGCTCATACCCCTTAAAAAAACCCAACCCATAGGGTACTTTTGGCATATGCACCAAGCACATTGCAGAAAATCACCCTCCAAAAGCAAGGATAATGTTATACATCAGTAGGCTCAAGGCCGAAAGACTAAAAAAACCAATAACTAGGCACATAGGCCCTTAGAAAACCCCGAAGGGAACAACAAAACTAAACCCAAAAACAAGCATACAACCATTCAAAATTTGTCAACAAATCCCCAGCAGGAAAATACATTGGGGAAAGGGCACCAGGCCCATAGAAGCAAGCCCAAAGGGGGGAAATATATAGTCGCAGGAAAAACCCAAGTCTTGACAATATAAAGTGGGGTCGGAAGGGCCATAGAAAAAAAAAATTCACAAATTGGCGATCACAAAACACAACTGGAAAAACCTGAGACCAAAACAACAAAGGAACTGATAACAACAAACCTTGAGTAGACGAAACCTCACACAAAAGACATAGGCATAAACATTGAATAAGGAATGTGAAGCCCCCAAACCAGAATCCCATGCCACATCAAGGTTGACATGCCTTCGTCCATAGCCACACCAGCAAGGAGAAGCCTTGGAAGATAGAGAACTTGGGGAGGTGGCTAGGGTTCAACCAACCCACCCCACTTCGCGTTTGTGGCCCTCCTGCTCAAAAATAAAGAAATATAGCTACCAAGAAGAGAAAAAAGTCCACGACAACGCCCTGTGTATGAACCCATGACGATAGAAGGATGGAGCTGGTATCAAGCCTAATTGAGAAGGAAAGAAAAACTGCGACACAAGGAAAATTCCAAGTAGGAATAATTAAATACCACGAGCATGACCCCATGTCCACCTAATAACCATCCACCACACTCCAAGAGAAGAAACTTGCAAAAAAACTGAGCCTCTCACCAGAGTAGTCAAGAAGATACCGATTCCATAAATTTGAATAAGTTCATGTTTCCACTCCATTGAGGTCACATCATTAGGGCACAATAATTTAGCCCCAACCATAAGAGAAATGTTTTTCAATAAAGGTATTATTAATAGAGGGAAATATTTTCTAATAGAAGTATATTTTTTTGTAAGTCAACTTTTTTCTATTAATTCAAAGTGATATTACATTGTGAGAAGAACAATTTCCATGGAAACAAGGCCTCACTTCGACCGGATTTGTTGGCAATTAAATAAATATATAA
>APFE030516519.1:248712-273512 GCA_000404065.3 Pinus taeda | reverse complement strand
TGTTTAATTAAAAATAAATAAATAATAATAAAAAATAAAATAAAATTGGGTCTACTAAGAAAAAGAACAACAAAATAGGGAGTGGCAATGACAATGCAAATTCAAGCAAATTTCAGGAGGAACTTGATAGAATGCACTTGACAATGTCAAAAAGAAGAAAGATGAATTTGGAAAAGGCCAAGATAAGATAATTAGTACTCAAGACCAAATGAAAAATAATATCAAAAAAATAGAGAACATGATGAGTTAGTTAATGAGAGGACTAAATCCACCTTTTAATCTCTTAATCACACAAGAGTCACCACAAAGTCCCAAGAATCCAAAAGGTGAAGTTTTTTCCAAGTCATGAATATCCGTTGATGGACGAAGTCCCATGAATACCTTATTTACAGTTCCAAGGAAGTCAGTACTACACAAAGCTTGTCAAAAGAGACTGCCACAAAATTAAAAGGGAATTACCTAAGTGTGACGGTAAGGACTGTAGGGGTGCCATTATGTGGGTAAATAAAATGGACACCATCTTCGAAGCAAACCTGCAAATAGGTGAACAAGAAAAGGTCATGACCGCATCCAACAATGTGGAAGCTGAAGCATAAGATTGGTTCCTATGGTGGTCCAACAGATGTGAGGCTCGTTCATTCAATTGGATTTTTTTTTTTGGAAGCCCTGCTCAAAAGGTTCCATGATGAAGAAGAAGATGATGTTTACGAAAAATTCATTCACCTCAAACAAAAAGGATATGTAAGAGAATACACCCATGAGTGGGAAGTATTAGCTATAAGAAAAAGGGGGTTCTCTGACAAAGAACTGTTAAAAATATATAGACGTGGGCTTAAAGAGTATATTCGAGAAGAATTAAAACTATATAAACCTAAATCCATTGAAGATGCTAGACATGCAGCAACAATTATGGAATGAAAGTATAAATTCCATAAAACACCATATGTCAGTAATGAAAAATCAAGCAACTATTCAAAAGGAAAGTCAAGTAAGTCTTCTTAAGAAAACATTGGTAAGTACATTCCACCACCGATGTGCGAAGGAGGATGATGCAACCCTAAGGTTGCAAAATCAATATAACTTATCGAGACTTAACTTTCCCTTATTAATGACCCGTTAAAGTTCTATGCCACATATATGCATCAAAAGTGTTTTACAGGCATCTAGCCTAACACCCCTCCATGGATAAAAAATGATCCATCCAATCACCCCGCCGAACACCCCTTTTCCTTTATAAACTAAACCTTGATCTATCGGAAGTGAAAAGCCTTTTAAAAAAACTTAAAACCTGTGTTTTTCCCTTTCGGGACCACATACTGTTTAAAATGCCAAAACAAAGCTTTTCCGCCCATTTTTCATAGTTAAATGTGTTAATGCCACAGATCTAGATTTGACCGATCGGACGGCTTAGATTAGATCGCAATATCGGCGATCGCAACCTCAATGGTCCCATATATCAACACTTCTTTTATCGGAGGTCCGATGCGATATCGTAGTCATTATCGACAATAGCAATGGCACTTAACACTTCATACTCCCACTCTGAAATGCTGAGGCGACATATGTGACGGACCTGATAAGTCCCAAAGCTCCCCTGTATAAATTTTCACATCCGCTGTATGGTTAAGCCAAGTGTTTTAGCGCGGGTTTTCTATGTAAATGGTATTCGGAAACGCGATAAGGAAATACACAGGATTGAAGTGATTTGGGGTTCTACAGACTCGATAGCTCCCAAAACTCCTGCGTATGAATTTTTAAGTCCGCCATATGGATCTACTTACTGTATTTCCATGAAAACTTAGTGTAAATGGATTTTCCTCTTACGAAACTACAATTTTGAGAAAAATTCCACTGATGCGATATAACCATGCTCTATCCTCCATTTGATCCGAACCATTAATCTAGGATATCCAACAGTCACTGAGTGCTCCTATCCCTTGTACTTTCTTGACTTGGTTCCACTTGTTTTTGGATGGTTTTCCGTGTTAAAACACAATTTCTCCACCAGACCCTGTCTATACAAATACGATAGCTCTATACTACATAAGCTCATTCACCAATGGATCACCATCGATCTATAGTGATCGATGGTCGGTAAATACGTTTGCAATTTGAATTTTGGATATCTACGCATACATATATGACAGAACACAAAAATGCAGCAATTTCACAGTTCCACACTTAAAAGTCAATTCTTTGTATACAACATAAATACAAACTACATCGGAGGCTCTCTCCCTTCTCTGGCCTGATTATTCTGATTAATGGCCCCTTTCTCCCATGCTACCCATAGGCTTACAAATCTTTTGAATTCCACTCCCTCTCTATCTCGCTTCTTCCTTTCAGAAAAGAAAGGAACACATACATGCTAAATTAACCATCTCCTCCATAATTGGAGGAATAAATTACACTTTTAGAATTCAATTCCTATCCTAATCTAAACAAACTAGACTACATGGCTTGATCTCCATGCAGGGAGGATCATTTTCCATTTTATTCCCAATTCTGTTCAGAATTAGGCCACTCTTAACTACTTACATTTATTTAAAATTAAGATAAATTTAACGGCCAAGTCTTCCTCCAAACTTGTACTAGCCACAACATGTGACCACTCCATCACATTGGTGGCTAGGTCTAGATGCTCTTGCATCAGACTCCAAAAGTTTAAATTAATCATGATCTCCTGATCATGCACTTCTGATCTGTGTCCTCCTGGATCCCATACTTTGTTTGGTAGTCTGTCCTTGATTACTATTGTTGTTTGTCCCTCAAGTCTCCATCCTTTATGTTGTAATGCCCCATTTGCTATGCTCACACTGTCTTCTACTGTCCTTTTCACAGATTGTTCTATTGTTTTGCACATCTCAATTTGTAGTTTTCCATTCCCTTTACTTGTACCATTCTTCCAGCCAATCTTCCTTTCTTCTTTTGTCCTGTATTTGTTTTTTTGGAATGTTGTTGTATGAGTTTCCACAACTCATCCAATTCTTTTTCCACTTTGCTTCTCATATGTTGAATACTATTCTCCTGCATTTGATTCTGTTCTTGAATAAGAACATCATAATCTCTGTGTCCATAACCTTCCATATACATTTCTGAAATGTACAAATGCCTTCTCCATTTATTCTCTGCAATAATTCTAGGTCCTTCTTTTGGTTTCTCATTCATGACTTCATCATTCCTTACTCCAAATTCCAACATACCTGTAACTCCACAAATTTCTTGGAAACTTGGAATTCTTCCTGCTCGTTTAGCTACTTGGAATATTTCTTCTTCGAATAACTTAATTTCTACACTCTTAAGGATTATGGCATTATACTTGTCTACTCTTGAAATTTCACCTTCAACCTTTTTTCCATCAATAAATTCCTGTAGTATAATAGTAATTCTGTTACTATCATCTATTGATCTCATTTCTAGTTCAACACCCCCATACTGTAGATTCAACACCATTTTATTTTTCTGATACATTTTGATCTCACCCTTCACTAATTTGATCCGTTCTTTAGAAGTAACTTCTTGGTTCAGATTGACTTCACATTTCCTTCTTCCTGCATGTAAATATTCATCAAAATTAATCAATTCAACAAACACAAATGCTTTACCTTGCTTCCTCATTATGCCAACACTTCTGACAACTTCTTTCTCATATTTTTCATTCATGACAACTTTGTTCTCATTCAGTTCTGGTTGTACAGTTTGATTACTTATTCCTTGGTTTCCTTTCCTCCTTTTCAAAAGACTTGACTTATGCCACAAATCTGTCATCTCATTTGGAATTTCTTCCAAGAGTTTTGCACAATCTTCATTGTCTACATTATATGTCTTTAATCCTTCTTTACTTTGGCTTTCTTCAAGGTCAATGATCCTCAATGACTGTTTAATATCTACAAAGTCTTCTATATCAATCTTCAATAGTTGTCCTCTTTTGGCTTCAGTTTCAAACAATTGTCTAATGTCTACATAATTTACTACAGCTACGTTTAATGACTGCCCTTCCCTCTGCATCACATAATTATGTGAGTTTCCTTCACTTATGAAAACACTAAAAAATTGCCTTACCTCAGTGTATCCTTTAATTTCAATAATTCTTTTACCATCCTCATTTTGAATTATCCTTTGGATGTCATCTGACTGGACATCTTCCTTCACTTGGATGTAACTTTCCTCCTTATTCTACATATGACTGTGAGTAGTCATCTCTTCATCTGTTAATATAATAGTTTCCTATAACTTCTTGTCTTTCCCCAATTCTATATGAATAGCAAACACAACAACTTTCAGTTTTCAAAATACAATACCTTCCATTTTCTTTTGATGCTTCAAGCACCAATCCTCCATCATAGATCTTTTGGATTTCAGCAGATCCTTCTTGATGTGAATCTATTTCTCTGTCTCCTTCCTCCTTTAACAAATCAATATTAATTTGTTCAAGTTATTTGAACTCATTTATCAGCTTGCCATTCCACCTTTGTTGCAATAGCTTCCACTTGACTCTTTTCTTCATTCTCCATATGTATCTTCGGTCTTCACTTGTTTTTCTTTGTACTGCCAGACTAATCTTTGGTTCTTCATTCTGCTGTTGGTTGCTATACTTCTGCAATCTAATGCCTTCCTAAAATTCACTCTCATGTAGCTAATCATCCCTTTCAAATTGTTGGTTCTTTCCATCTTCATCTTGCTGAATTAATACTTCTGTCTCCTTCATGTCTATGAGTATATAACTTCCTTGTTGCTCCTGATCTTTCATCTCACCTTCAAATAATCTCTGCTCAATTTCTCTGATTTCAGCATCATATTTATTACTTCTATATTCCTCACCTTTTCTCCATCAAGTTCTGCAAGCTTCATTTCTCCTTCAGGTTCCTTGAGCAATCTCTCCAAGAATTCTATTTCCTTGTGAAATCTCTCCAGCAGTTCATCACAATTTCCATTCTCAGCTTCATTCTTTTCCTGGCAATCCTCCTAAGTTGTCCTGTTTTCTACACTATCATATTTCAAGCATATTTCATCAATTCCATTAAAAAAATTCATTGGTTTACCTTCTTGTATTACCACTATGGCATTGTCATTAGACTTCTGGCCTATATCAAACTCATCTGACTATTTCACACCAAACAGAATTTCATCTATGAACTCCTTCTGCTACAATAGATCAACACCTTCTTCCTCTAAAGAGGATTCTCCATCATACTTCACCTTAGGAGCTTCATTCCTGCTCATGATAGTTTCACCAGACTGTCCATCATCCTCTGCATATCCTGCAAACATACACAAACTATGCAAATTAAAATCACAAAGCTTCATTGCCTCATATGCTTCCCTTGTCAACATATCTTTGAATTGTTTTGAACTATGCCAATAGTCCATGAGATATTTAGCTGATCTCTCATTATCCTCTTCACCCAACATTTCACCTTGTTTTGGTCTACAAATGGAAACTTCCATTTCTGCTTCTGCTTCTCTAAGTTCCTCTGCTTCCTCTTGAGCACTCAATATCTGCTCAATCTTCCTCAACTCTTCTGCTATCTCTAAATTCACTTGCTGATTTCTCTTCTCTTGTAGCTTCTTCCACTTTACTCTCCTCCTCATGGTCCAACCATGCTTCTGGTCTTTATCGCTTCTCTATAGCATCTCCATCAATATTCCAATATGGAACTCTATCTCAGCTCTCTCTCTGTCAAACTCTTCTTGACTCATCCTTATGTCATTTGCTTTGGCATCTTTCCTTCTTCTATGGCTTATTTTTTAACCTTCTGTTATGAATATCAGTAGTCATCTTCTCTTCCTCTCTTTCCATGAGTTCCTCACTCCTCTGCAATAAGCCTCTACAACAGCAATTCCTCCTTACTACAATCTTACCTCACTAAGCTCTCCTCACTCAGTCTTTTGGTAAGCACGGTCCTCTATCTGGAACCTCATTTTGAGCAACACCTTTTCTCCCTCTGGGCTTCTGTAATCTCTCACTCTCTCTTTCGAGAACATTTTAGCTGTCCTCTCTATCTAATCTCTTGTTGGATTCTTCAGTTTCACTTCCACTTCAGAGTGTTTTCCTTGCTCTACTTTTAAGAACACATTTGGTTCTTCTCTCACAGCTTCTCTTGTTCTATTGTGCTGCAGTCTTCACACTTTCTTATGCTGTCACCTGTGTTTTCAATGGATTTACTCTATCTCTTGCTTCTGTAAGTTCTGCTACAATCTCTAAGAATTTCCAAAAAGTTGTTCTACAGTTTCGCTACTGTAATCTAGTACCAAACATCATTCATTCAACATGTTGTTGTTTCCATACCTCTATAGTCTTAAATCTTCATAAGCAAACATCTCTTTGTAGGAAATTTCTTCCTTTTCCTACTCTGATACCAAATATTGATGCAACCCTAAGGCTGCACAATCAATATGACTTATTGGGACTTAACTTTCCCTTATTAATGACCCTTTAAAGTTCTATGCCACATATATGCATCGAAAGCGTTTTATAGGCATCTAGCCTTAAAAACTCTAAATGGATAAAAAATGATCGATCTAGTCACCCCGCCGAACACCCCTTTTCCTTCATAAACTAAGCCTTGATCTATCGGAAGTGAAAATCCTTTTAAAAAAACTTAAAAACTGTGTCTTTCCCTTTCAGGACCACATACCCTTTAAAATGTCGAAACAAAGCTTTTTTGCCCTTTAATGGAATTGATGAAAGATGCTTGAAATATGATAGTGTAGAAAACAAGACAACTCAGGAGGATTTCCAGGAAAAGAATGAAGATGAGAATGGAAATTGAGATGAACTGTTGGAGAGATTTCACAAGGAAATAGAATTCTTGGAGAGATTGCTCAAGGAACCTGAAGGAGAAATGAAGCTTGTAGAACCTAATGGAGAAAAAGGTGTGGAAGACAGCATTGATAAATATGATGCTGAAATCAGAGAAATTGAGCAGAGATTATTTGAAGATGAGATGAAAGATCAGGAGCAGCAAGAAGTTATGTCCTTAGAGATATGAAGGAGACAAAAGTATTAATTCAACAAGATGAAGATGGAAAGAACCAACAATTTGAAAGGGATGATCGACTACATGAGAGTGAATTTGAGGAAGGCATTAGATTGCAGAAGTATAGAAACTAGCAGCAAAATGAAGAACCAAATATTAGTCTGGCATTATAAAGAAAAACAAGTGAAGACCAAAGATACATATGGAGAATGAAGAAAAGAGTCAAGTGGAAGCTATTGCAATAGAGCTTGCATGGAATGGCAAGCTGATAAACGAGTTCAAAGAACTTGAACAAATTCATATTGATTTGTTAAAGGAGGAAGGACTCAGAGAAATAGAGTCACAACAAGAAGGATCTGCTGAAATCCAAAAGATATGTGATGGAGGATTGGTGCTTGAAGCATCAAAAGAAAATGGAAGGTATTGTATTTTGAAAACTGAAATTTTTTGTGTGTTTGTAGGTCATATAGACTTGAGGAAAGACAAGCAGTTATTTGAAACTGTTATATTAACAGATGAAGAGATGACTACTCAAAGTCATATGCAGAATAAGGAGGAAAGTTACATCCAAGTGAAGGAATATGTCTAATCGGATGACATCCAAAGGATAAGTCAAAATGATGATGGTAAAAGAATTATTGAAATTAAAGGATACACTGAGGTAAGGCAATTTTTTAGTGTTTTCATAAGTGAAGGAAACTCACATAATTATGTGATGCAGAGGGAAGGGCAGTCATTAAACGTAGCTGTAGTAAATTATGTAGACATTAGACAATTGTTTGAAACTGAAGCCAAAAGAGGACAACTATTGAAGATTGATATAGAAGACTTTGTAGATATTAAATAGTCATTGAGGATCATTGACCTTGAAGAAAGCTAGAGTAAAGAAGGATTAAAGACAGATAATGCAGACAATGAAGATTGTGCAGAACTCTTAGAAGAAATTCCAAATGAGATGACATATTTGTGGCATAAGTCTAGTCTTTTGAAGAGGAGGCAAGGAAACCAAGGAATAAGTAATCAGACTGTACAACCAGAACTGAACGAGAACAAAGTTGTCATGAATGTCAAATATGAGAAATAAGTTGTTAGAAGTGTTGGCATAATGAGGAAACAAGGTAAAGCATTTGTGTCTATTGAATTGATTAATTTTGATGAAGATTTACATGCAGGAAGAAGGCAATGTGAAGTCAATCTGAACCAAGAAGTTACTTCTGAAGAACAGTTCAAATTAATGAAGGGTGAGATCAGAATGTCTCAGAAAAATGAAATGGTGTTGAATATACAATATGGGGGTGTTGAACTAGAAAGGAGATCAATAGATGATGGTAACAGAATTACTATTATACTACAAGGATTTATTGATGGAAAAAAGGCTGAAGGTGATAGTTCAGGAGTAGACAAGTATAATGCCATAATCCTTAAGAGTGCAGAAATGAAGCTACGGGAAGAAGAAATATTCCAAGTAGCTAAACAAGCATGAAGAATTCTGAGTTTCCAAGAAATTTGTGGAGTTACAGGTATGCTGGAATTTGAAGTAAGGAATGACGAAGTCATGAATGAGAAACTAGAAGAAGGACATGGAATTATTGTAGAGAATAAATGGAGAAAGAATTTGTACATTTCAGAAATGTATATGGAAGGTTATGGACACTGAGATTATGATGTTCTTATTCAAGAACACAATCAGATGTAGGAGAATAGTATTCAACATATGAGAAGCGAAGTGGACAAATAATTGGATGAGTTGTGGAAACTCATACAACAACTTTCCAATAAAACAAATACAAGACAAAAGAAGAAAGGAAGATTGGCTAGAAGGAATGGTACAAGAAAAGGGAATGGAAAACTACAAATTAAGATGAGAAAAACAACAACAAAATATGTGAAAAGGACAACAACAGACAGTGTGAGCATATCAGAAGTGCATGATAAGGAGATCATGATTAATTTAAACTTTGGGAGACTGATGCAGAAGCATCTCCCTAGCCAGTAATGTGATGGAGTGGTCACATGTTGTGGCTAATACAAGTTTGGAGGAAGAATTGGTTGTTAAATTTGTATTAATTTCAAATAAATGTAAGTAGTTAAGAGTGGCCTAATTCTGAACAGAATTGGGAATAAAATGGAAACTGATCCTCCCTACGTGGAGATCAAGCCATGTAGTCTAGTTTGTTTATATTAGGATAGGATTTGAATTCTAAATGTGTAATTTATTCCTCCAATTGTGGATGAGATGGTTAACTTAGCATATATGTGTTCATTTATTTTCTGAAAGGAAAAGATATATGCTAAGTTAACCATCTCGTCCACAATTGGAGGAATGCATTACACATTTAGAATTCAAATCCTATCCTAATCTAAACAAACTAGACTACATGGCTTGATCTCCATGCAGGGAGGATCATTTGCCATTTTATTCCCAATTCTATTCAGAATTAGGCCACTCTTAACTACTTACATTTTTTTGAAATTAATACAAATTTAACAACCAAGTCTTCATCCAAACTTGTATTAGCCACAACAGGTGACCACTCCATCACATTGCTGGCTAGGTCTAGATGCTCCTGCATCAGAGGAAAACAACAATCAATTTTTGAAAAGAAAAGAGATGGCCAATGTCGGACATGCGAAGATAAGTATTCTCCAAGAAATAGATGCACTACAAAAAAACTTTACAAGTACGAAGCAGAGCAAGAAGAGGAATCTTCAAATAGTAACTCCAACGAAGGAAACAATACTCCTAATCCAAATTTAGAAGAAGAAAATATGCTAAGAATTTCTTTGGCAGCTATCCCAGGGATAGCTCAACCATAAGTTAAAGCTTAAAGGAAATATTAAGAATCATAACGTTATTGTGTTAATAGATTCAGGAAGTACACACAATTTTATAGATGTCAATGTCACAAAAAGGTTAAAAAAAAATTCCTATCCTGTAGCAGAATTAAAAATTATGGTGGGAGATGGGAAAATAATAGATGGAGTAGGAAGGTGTCATAAAGTTAAAATGCAGCTAAATGACTAAGAAATGGAATCTATTTTCTATACAGTTCCCTTAGGAGGTGTAGATGTCATCTTAGGAGTACAATGGTTACAAACACTAGGGATGTATTCTACAAATCACCAAAAACAATTCATTAAGTTCAAAACGGATGGGAGAACATATAAGTTGTTCAGATTCCAAGCTCCACCTACCCAAATTATTTCTGCTCAGCAAATGAAGAACCTTATTTGCAAAGGAGCTTTGCTATTCATCCCACAATGCCAATAGTTAGAGTTATTATTGATGGAAGGGATACACCAACAGTTTGAAGTTACATCCTTAATCCAAAAATATGACAAGATATTTCAAGAATTATCAATAAAATTACCTCCTGAAAGGAAAATCGAATATATCATTAAAGTCAAACAAGATTCAACACTATTAAATGTAAAACCATATTGCTACCCCCATCATCATAAAAAAAAAATAGAAAGGATGATACAATACATGTTAAAGTGTGGAGTCATTACAAAAAGCAGAAGTCCATATGTTGCACAAGTAGTGTAAGTCAGGAAGAAGGATGAGTCCTTCTTGTTATGTATATATTATCGAGGATTAAACAAAATTACTATTAAAAACAAATTTCCCATTCCATTTATTGATGAGTTTCTAGATGAACTCCATGGCACAAAATAATTTTCAAAATTAGATTTGAGGTCAAGCTAATATCAAATTCAAGTAATATTAAAAGACGTCGAGAAGACTGCTTTCAGAACTCATGAAGGGAACTACAAGCTTAAGGTAATTCCATTTGGTTTAGAAAATGCACCATCTACCTTCTAAGAAACCATGAACGAACTCTTCCAGCCATACTTGCGAAAATTTGTATTGGTATTCTTTGACAATATCCTCATCTACAACAAAATGTGGAAGGAGTAGCTCAAGCATCTAGAAGAAGTACTTTTTGTATTGGAGAAAAATCAATTTTATGAAAAGTTATCAAAATGTACCTTTGGGCAAAAGGATTTTGAATACCTGGGACATGTTATATCCAAAGGAGTCAAAGTGGATCCCATCAAAATTAAAGAAATTAAAGAAAGGCCAAAACCTAAGAAAATATCAAAACTAATAGGGTATCTAGGTTTAATTAGGTATGGCAAAAGGTTCATAAAGAACTATGCACATTTGACTACACCACTAACAGACTTGTTAAAAATGAATGATTTCCAATGGAATAACCAAGCAGACAAATGCTTTAAGAATCTAAAAAAAGTAATGCCAACCACACTGGTACTAGAAACTCTAGATTTCTCCAAACCATTCGTAGTGGAATGTGATGCTTCCGAATTTGGAATTGGAGCAGTATTAATGCAAGACAACCATCCTAAAGCCTTCGAAAGCATGAAGCTTAACCGATGGGAAATCTTGAAGTCAACTTACCAAAAGGAGATGCTCTTCATCATATATGAATTAACTAAATGATGATAGTACTTGCTTGGAAGTTCTCAATTCAAACCAATTACAATAGTCTTCAATTCCTACTTCAACAAAAAACATTATCAACAAAACAACAAAAATGGATGGAGAAACTTTTGGTATTCGACTTGGAAATACTGCACAAAAAGGGAAAGGAAAATGTCATAGCGGATGCACTCTCACGGAAAGATGATGACAACACAACATGCACCACCTTGGTAGTTGTTCCTGATTGGTTAGATGAAATATGAGCTAAATATGCCAAGGATTTGGGGTATGGTTCTATGATTGAAAATTTCAGCCAATATGCCAACTTTGAATGGAAATATGACATATTATGGTACAAAGGTAGAATTTATCTAACTCCATCATCCAAATTTAGAATGAAAATTATAAAAGAATCTCATGGTTCTCCTGCAGTTGAGTATGTTGGATTCTTCAAAACCTACTACAACATTCGGAAATAAGGAAATCCAAAGGTATGTTGTTAAATGTGATGTTTTCAGAGAAATAAGGGTGAAATTATTCCAATTATTGGTTTACTACGCCCATTACATATTCCAATTCAAAAATAGGAGGAAATCTTAATGGATTTCCTTGAAGGGCTACCTATTTCTGATGGTAAGGACATGATATTTTTCATACTAGATAGACTCACCAAATATGCCCACTTCATGGAAATCAGAAAAACTGAGACAACTAAGCAATTTTCAAAAGTGTTTTGTAAAAACATTTACAAACTACATGATTTTCCCAAGGTTATTGTTAGTGACAGAGACGTAAAATTTAAAGGCAATTTTTGGAAAGATTTCTACCACCAAGCAAGAATATCTGTCAACATGAGTTTGGCTTATCACCCCTAGACAAATGGTCAAACTAAAGTGGTAAATAAATGTTTGGAAACATATCGTCGTTGTTTTATCACCGACAAACAAAACAAATGGTCTCAATGGCTACACCTAGCAGAATGGTGGTACAATACCACCTATCATACTTCAACCAAAATGACTCCCTTCCAAGCCCTATATGGCTATGAACCACCCAGGTGGAAGGGTTTTGTGCTGCACAATTCCAAGGTTCAAGCAGTAAAGAACCACTTAGAATAAAACCAAAGAATTATTAACCTATTAAAATAAAATTTAACAATGGCATGCAATAGAATGAAGCAACAAGCCGACCAACACCACACATAAAGAGAATTTGAAGAAGGAGATTGGGTTTTTGTCAAACTTCATCCCTATAAATAGTTATCATTAAAACAACAAGGGGAAAATAAGCTATCTCCTAAGTATTATGGACCATACCAAATAATCAAAAAAATAAGTAGTGTGGCTTATGGATTAAAGCTACCAAACCATTGTCGAATCCACAACACATTTTATGTGTCAAGTATCAAAAAAGTAGTGGGTCAAAATTAAACAACTCAAACAAAGATACCTGAGACTAATGAAGAAGGAAGGATCATATTAGAACCTGAAGGAATACTCACTACCAGAGAGAAGGTACTATGATCCAAGACTATTAAAGAATACCTTATCAAATGGAAAGAGACTACCAGAAGAAGATTCATCATGGGAGACGTAACGGTTTCGCCAACAAAACCTAACATTGCATATGCTTTGAGGACAAAGCATTTTTAATGGAGCGACAATGTTATGAATAAACTATACACACACACACACACACACACATACATTAAATAAATAAATATTAATAATTAATAATTAATTAAATTAAGTAGCCCATTAATTATGAAAGGGAACTTATTTCAAAAGACATGTTATCTAACCCCTTATGGTCAGTAAACTCCTATAAAGGAGAACCACCCAAGAATTTGTAAACCTTCTTCTGAATATTGAATAATAATATATAATGTTTTATACATAAATGAGTCTCCAAGTGACAAATTCCAGTGAACAAGGTTTTCTGTACCAATTTGTCACCTGGAGACTCATTTATGCATAAAATGTTATATATTATTACTCAATATTCAGAATATGGTTTAAAAATCCTTGGGTGGTTCTCCCTTATAGGAGTTGACTGGCCACAAGGGGTTAAAGGACATGTCTTTTGACATAAGTTCTCTTTCATTATTAATGGGTTACTTAATTTAATTAATTATTAATTATTAATATTTATTTGTTATTATTTTTTATTATATATATATATATATATATATATATTATATATTATATATATATATATATATATATATTATATATATATATATAATTATGAATAGTTTTTATTCATAACAAAGTTGGTCCATTGATGTCTAGACTAACTGAATCTGGGCTTCAATGGAGTCAAACAGGGGTGGAAAATCAACATGTATTAGCGAACCTCCTTGGGGTAGGTCTATTTCTAATTCCTCCACATGTTTTTCCTTCGGGCATCTCTCTCCCTCGTCCCTTTGGCCACCCCCACAATGAGGGCATCCCCTCTATCTTAGCATGTGTATGTTGCTAATGACTCGGGCTTAGACAAAGGAGAAGGAGGACTTTGACTGAAGTTCGCTTGAGATAGGCACGTGAGACTATCGAGGCTTACCCAACAAATGGGAAATGAAAGTATGCTCCTGAATTCTATCAACTAGAGCCTAGACAAGCTAGGTGTAGGATGCCAACTAGTAAATTCAACAGGGAGACAGAGGCCACAGATCTCTAGCCTTACAAATTGGTCTATTAACAGTGAAAACTAGGATAATAATTTTCTTTAAAAGCACCCGAACTAGAACTAAAAGATAATAGACTTCACTAACACCTTAAATCCCTACACACCCTATCCATTCAGCCAACCTACGGGTAAGCCCAACCATCACACAAAAATAATTCCCTACTAGTTCTCTGGGTGGAGATTGAGTGCAAAGATTTTCTTGAAAGTTAATTAAGCTAAGAACTTTACTCATACCATTAGCAAAATAGATTACCTCTCAACTAAGGCCTGCTAGTATGGTGTGATTTGCTTGTAGTTGGGGGTCCTTCTTGCAGTGGCATTCAAAGAGAAACAAACGAGGATCCCACACGAAACTCCCATTTGTAACAGGAGTTATTCCATTCAGAAGCCAAATCCTTCACCACAATACGAGCTCCCCCCATGCAACTAAGAAACAACTTGGGACTTTGAGGGGTCCATGCGCAAAGAAGGAGCCATTATCGCCTAAAATATCTCTCTGTTTCATTTCCCTACCAAAGCCACAAATCCACCAAACCTGCACCATCCTAATTATACCATAGGTTGCCTCTAGAATCTTCAAGTCGTGTCTCGATGCCCTTTTACTACCACATTTTATCATTACTGTCGCCACATGGGGGGTTATTGAGCTTGTCCTCTCTAGTACTCTCCTCGATTCTCGCCCCCATTGAGGATAATAGAGGTATTATTATTTTTTTCACTTGCTGGTTCACGGATACCTTGTTCAGTGGGTAGCCGCTACGTCCAGGGGTTTAAATCTCTGAGTGGACGCCACCCGAAGGGCATCAACACCCCTCGGCCTATTTACTGACCTAACCCCAAGAGCTTTCGGGATTCGACCCTGTGAGCTCCCATTGGCGAGGCACTTGATTTGACCGATTGAGCTAACTCTTGGAGCTAATAGAGGTATTATTATTATTCTATATAATTAATTAATTAATTATTTTTGTTACAATTTTTTTATTATTGTTAGTTATTTGTCTTTTCCATTTCATTTTCTTTATTTTTATGGAAATATAAATTGTATTCATATTTATAACTATTCTAATTTAATGTTGTTTTTTTTGGGTTTAAATTCAACAATATAATTTTGAATTAAATTGTGATTTTTTTAAATGTATTTTTGAATACATGGATCCAGTGCCTTGAAAAACTTTAAAACATTAGAATTTTCAAAATATACAAATCAAATTTATGAAATTAAAAATTCATGATGAAGATGTCCACGAGGCCTAGAATAAACGGTAATAGGGTATATTGTTAAGGCACCCCATGATGTTGAAGGTCACTAGTTCAAAATTTAGCAAACAAAACTCCAACCATGTTAAAGGTTGATGTGGCATAGGCCACTATAATCTTTACATGATTTTAATGACTTAAATAAACTTTTGTTCATATTAAAACTCACACAACTTAACAAATAAACAAAATCATAACAAAAATAATTTTTATTCTTAACCTAACCTAATATTTATAATAAAAAATAACAAATATATATATATGGTTAATGTAACATATTTTATATTATTCTAAATAATGTAAAGCAAAAGTTTATCTTTCTATTTTTAATTTCTCATCGCTTTTTATGGAAACATCTCTTTTATTTTTTTTTTCTTGGAAAAGATTTTTATAAAAGGCTTAATTTTCAACCAAACATTATACAAATATTTTTTTATATCCTATTTTTAAAAGTAATAGTCTTATATTTTTTTGAATTCTATGCAAGTTACAAGGTCTTTATACGAGAGTTCCCATGATAAACACAATTAAATTCAAGTTTCAATACTTGTAAAAGTAATTACCTTTCATTTGTCACATTAAATGAAAGGGTTGTTCCAAAAATGTACTAACTTTAACATTGTTTTTCTACATTAATTTTTCATTTAAATGCATTTATAAAATTGGTTTAAAACATCATAATGTCCATTTTTAATCTATAACTTAGTTTTTTAGCTTTTAAATTATTGCTGTATTCAATATAATTGTTAATATTCTTATTCCTTTGAAATTAAAGTTTTAAAGTTTTTATTTATTATAAATATTTTTGAATTATTTTTATTATAAATATTTTGCTTCACAATTAAATATATAATTTTAATAAAATAGATATATATATAAGTTTTTAAATAAATAAACTAAATTATTTTTTTTTCTATAAAATTAATTCTTTTAAAATTTTTATGAATATTTATCATAACATCAAAATGAAGTAGAGATAATTTTGTTATTAATTTCATTTATTTAATAATAGATTCATCATAAATTTATACGCATGTAAATTAAGAATAATTCCATTTCCAATGTTTTTTTTTGTAAGCTTGGTAGATCTTTCCATTTTCATTAAAATATAAGCAAGTTACATCCACATATGAATAGTTAGGTGGCCTCAACTTGCCCAAAGGGAAACAAAGTCTGTTGGCCACCAAACAACATGACAAGCCATATAGTAGAAAAAAATAATTAGCCTTTCTACCCAAACTATATAAGTTTGTATGTATTTTCCTTGCCCTAATACTATCCTATGAACATAAAAAACAACATTCTGGAAATTAAAAGCTATCCACATATCTAATCATCAAAAACTAAAACCATCTAGCAGACTACTCGTCTCCCTCGGAAGATGCAGACTCTACCAGAGCTAGATCCTTAACATTGGAACCCGATAGCATTGTCTGTGAGAGAAGGCAAGGGAGGTGATCCTCGATTCGATGAAGGCATCCACCTTGTTTTTGCAGCTGAAACTGTAGTTTTTTGGAAGTCCTGCTTGTAGTTGGGGAAGTCCTGCACCGTTGTTGCCATATTCATAGAGATATGCTCCAAGGCCTTTCCCAAGATACTTTTCATGGACCAATACAAGTACAAAGTCTGTTTAAACTAGGTAACGCGGTCACGGGTGTGCCCAGCCGCCAATCCTATACCTCAGTGTCCATCAAGTCAGCCTATTGTTTCAAATTAGCTTCCCACTCCTCAATTAACTGCTTAATTTCTTCGCTTGTCCTTTCATGCTATGTTGTGGCCGCATCATTTATGCTGCTTGCAGGCTCTCATTTTTCCCCTAAAAGAGTTGGACTACTCTTCCTTCATAGTCACCTAGGTTCTCCTACCATGACATCTAACAGTTGCAGCCTGTGTTATTGTCATGAACTCACAGTGCGCAGTGAAAAGGTGGGGATGGTGAATTGCTTGCACAGGTGGTGGCCCGAGCCCAGAAGCTTTTCCCTTCCAGGTGACCCTACCGCCCTGCACACCTTCCATTAGAGAAGAACAAAACGGTAAATTCCATGACAAAATTTGATGAACTTCCTCTGGTTTTTTCTCATGCACCCACTCCTTAGCGTCTGACCCAAACAAAGACTCAACTTCCACAACCTAGAACCAATTATCATAGTAATCAGAAGAAGAATTTAAGAGACCAATGACACTTACACCATAATTGTAGTCCCCGTACCCAGATTGTTGCAGACCCTCATATCTAACCATGCAAGGACTTCCACAAAGGCAGAGGGCACGGGAATTAGCAGGATAGATAAAGAAAGACTTACGGTTTTGAGGCCAACAGACATGCAAGGAGAAAAACTTCAATCCATCCCCAAGAAATACAGTAAAACTAAGCCCAAAGACAGAGTTGTTGACAACCCATCCCCTAGCCCCGAGAGTATCAAACCAAACTAGAAGAAGAAGGTCCCAGGGGCCAACCATATAGGCACAAATCCCATATAACTCCATCTGAGAAAGAAGAATTTTGAATCAAATAGACACAAAGACCATGTCTGTCAACATGACATACTTCATCAAGGATACAAGCACCAGTCTTCCTGAAACCTCGCTTGCTCACAATCTCAGGGAAGTCGACCCCATGCAGACCCAAATCCCATAACTAGATAAGCTTATGCATGGAGGGAGAGAAGAAACAGGTCACATACCAATTTACCCTCACCCAAAGTAGATTAGCCCACCACCTCGCCTGGAGTCGCATCCTTCCTCTGCACTTGATGTCACCCTTCCACACTTCTTTACCCTAGACAGAAAACCTACCATCGACTCTCGTAGAGCGCTTGACACAATGGTAGACCCAAGACATAATATTGTTGCCACCTCTTGTGGGAGTATTAACCTCTTGCCATAGGGGATTAATTGGGGGAGTAATACCATACCACATGGGTTCATATTGGGGGGATATTTATTGAGGAAAATATATGGATTGCTTCTCTTTAAAATGATTTTTAGATATGTTAAATCAGTTCTTTTCTAACATGTATATACTATAGTTTAAATTTAAGGATGACATACAATTAGGCCAAAAGCCTAGTGGACCCTTGTAATGGTAGATTGCTCCTAGTCTTTTGAGCCCTGTCTCTTCCTTTTTCTAGGACTAACTATGCTTGGGCCTATGAACAAGTTATTGTTCTTAAAAGGCCTGTAGAGCTAAACTAGGAATAATTATGCTCTCTCTCTCTCTCCCTCTCCCTATATATATATATATATATATAATATATATAATATATATTATATATATAATATTATCCATATTTATATACGTATAAAATATGTCCTTACCACCTAGCACAATATTTGCTTATGAAACTATCTAGCCAATTTATTTTACCCTATCCTTCACGTTATTCATGGTGTTCCCATGTACAGGGTTCCAAGGGAATTTTATGGGTAATCTATTTCCACTTTCTGCAACAAAAAGGGTTCTTACCTTGCACTTGTGCACCTCCACATACCTATAATAGACACTAATAACCATGCATACATCCGCATATACCTATACATACACCTATGCTCATTTAGCAACTAACAATAAAACTTTTCATCTATCCTTCTTCTATTTCAGATCCATTTAATTTCATAGTAACAATCTATTCTATCTTTACCTATAACAGATTGACCACCAACTCCTACTATTCACATAATAAATTAACATTCATATGCTTATATAAATTATTTTGGAAAACGGGTTAAAGGCTTCCAAGTTCCACTCGACCATGAATTTGAATTCTCATATAGTTCCCCCAAACTTCACTCCTCCCTATGAGGGGTAAACAACTCAAGAATATTTTTAGTTCACCTCCTTAACTCTTTAGTTGTGTCCTACTAAATTTCCAAGGTTCAAAACTAGTCTTTCTCTCCTACTGCTTAAGTTCTAAGAGAAACTGCCTTTATCTCCCAAATTTCTCATTGTATAGGTTCCACTTCATGACATCTATCTCTAATCATGTATTTCTTGTGGTTTGTTCTTGCACAGTTCTCTTGAATGGAAAAAAAAAGGAGGTTCTCTTTTTTTTGTTCCTGCCCCTTCTTGAGCATAATTGATTCCAACTATTTTCCCTTGACAGTTAGGAGTCTAACCTCATATGTTAGCCTTTAACATGTTTTCCAGAATAATAATACACAACAAAAATAATTCTTCTTTTTTTCGTTAATCAAATAGATATTTACATCATCACATTATGTCACTTGTCCCATTTGACCTTTTAGCCACACATTAACATGAAAGTCATAAAATGAAATTACCGAGGTATTACAGATATAAGGTACCAATTTGATGTAAATAATATAATAAATAAAATAATGCTCTTTATAAATTATACCAATTATATTCATAATAATTTAATAAAAAATATAATGTTGATAATATTATGAAGGATAGAGTTAGACAAAGTTGAAATTGGAATATATATATATATATATATATATTATATATAGTCATTAAATGTAATATATAGTGATCTATTAATGAAGGATTCTATGTTATTGATTTTTGAAAAATGTGTAACTAGGTTCGGTCTTCATAAATATGAAATGTACTTTTGATTCTTGTAAATTGTAAAATGAAAGAATTTTTATTTTTTTGGAAGCATGGGTTTCATGCTCAAGGTCTTTTATTTTATAAGTCAAGCACCCATTGAGTGCTTCTAGGTTTGTCCTAGGTCAAGAAGTCAAAAGAGTCATTTTCGTAAGTTGAAGACCCCTTCAAGCACATTATAATGTGTAGTGAAAATTATTTTTGTCATTAAAAGTGTCAAAATACCCTCCAATACTAAGTCAGTCTAGAAGTTGGAAGTTGACCTAAAAGGAATAGTCATGTCCACCTTGAAGATCCTATATATAGGAGGAAATTCGGCCTCCTTGAGAGAGATTCATCCATCACTCATTCTAGCAAAGAAGGAGGAAGAAGAAGGAAACAAAGAAGGAAGAAGACAAAGAGGGATTTCATTTGGCCTATTTCTCTCTCACACGTGTGAAGAAGGACTAGGGTTTCTACAACAGATCTAGAGTTTTCATCTACAAATTTGATCTTGGAAGAAAGAAGGAAAGAAGATCAAGTGAAGGTCACTAGAGGTCGTCCTCTAGCTCCAGAAGATAGAGAAAGGCAAGTGAAGGTCAAAGGAACCCTTGGAAGGACAAGCAAGGCTCACACATCTGGCAACAGCAACTGCTAGGGGGGAAAAAATTTCAGGTCTACAGTGGAGGCTGAAATTCTATATCTGGAGATCGAAGAAGTGCTACTAGAAGAGATTTGATTGGGTTTGATTGGATCAAGGTTAGCACATCATCCGAAGAGGTTGGTATTGGTCTTGGAGGGTATTGTTTTCAGTCTTAAAGTCTTGGAATTCGTCAATTGAAGAATTTATAAGGAAGAGAAGCGATTTGTGGGTTTTCCTCTCAAGTGGAGAGGCTTTGGCCCTTGTCTACAGCGTATATTTTGTGTTCTTGTTCTTCTTGTTTTTTATATTTGTTTGATTATACACACACATAATAATAAGTAACAAATATAATAAGTAAAAATACATCACAAGCAGTTATCAAGTAAATAGAAATCACTCTAATCATTGCCCTATAGATTTCTCAACATGGTATCAGAGATAAGGTTGGCTAAGGTAATTATGAAGATCTCCACTACATTGAATAAGTTACTCAAGAAGTGTTCAAAGGTAGCAATTAATTTAAAGAAAGGCATAAAGGAAGTATGGAATCTTCTATTTACTACAAAGAAGGAAGTAATCAATACAAAGAGATGAAGGTATCTTCTTAGAGCTCACTAGCACATTCCAAGATGGGGGCATTTGGGTTGGATATTGGTGCATCTAGACACATGACGGCCCATCACAAACAACTAAGTACATTATCAAAGGGAAAATATTCTTACTCGGTGGAACTTGGAGATAATAAGAGATATCATGTAAGAGGAATCAGATCAACCTCTATAGAGCTAGAAAATGGAAGCAACATTCATCTCAACAACATCCTATTTGTTCCATGTTTGCATAAGAACTTACTTTCCATTTCAAGTCTAGAATATAAGGGTGATAGAGTGGCTTTTGTTGATGGAAAAGTTGTAGTATGGAGTAAGAACTCAAGCATAGAGAATGTTAGAGTAATTGGTATTCATGAAGGAAGATTTTACATGTTGATATTTCCTCTTGCACAAGATTTGGATCACATTGAAATCAACCCATGTGAAATTTGGCATATAAGATTTGGTCATCTTCATTTCAAAATCCTTCCAAATCTAATTTGTATAGTAGATGGAATCGCCGAATTGAAGGAAGATCATGAAGGAGTATGTAAGGGATGTGTGTTGGGTAATAACACCAAGATACCATTTCGAAGCAATGCTTCACGGTCAAAAGAAATCTTGGATCTTATTAATTCTGATGTTTATGGCCCTATGACTCTTAAATCACTTGGAGATCATATATATTATGTCACATTCATAGATGATCATTTAAGAAAAAATTGGGTTTAATTGATGAAATCCAAGGACGAAGTATTCACAAAATTTCAAGAATTCAAAGTTGAAGTAGAGAACCTTACATAAAGAAGAATCAAGATACCAAGATTCGGTAATGGAGGAGAGTATACATCCAAGGAAATTATAGCATTATGTAAGGAGTTTGGGATTAACACGGAGTTGATATTCCCATACAATCCCGAACAAAATGGAGCTGTTGAATGAAAGAATTGATCCATTGAAGAGAGTGTAAAATCAATGTTGCATGATCAAGATCCAACAACTTTTTTGTGTGGAGAAGCCACAAATACAGTTGTATAAATTAAAAATCGAAGTCCCCACAAATCACTAGATAAAAAAACTCCCGAATAAGTATTCACTAGGAAGAAACCAACTGTAGATCATCTCTTAATCTTTTGTTGTCTTGTGTGTATTCATATATCGAAGGACAAAAGAAAGAAGTTGGATCCATCAAGCATGAGAGGAACAATTGTTGGATACAAAAACTCCTCTAAGGCCTATATAATCTACATAAGTGAAGGACATCATACAAAATTTAGTCGAGATGTCATATTTGATGAAAGTATTGCATTCAATAAATCAAAGGAACTTCCCATCGACTCTGACGATGAAGAACTTCCAATATTCGAAGAAGAAGTTGACAGGGAAGAATAAGAATATCACCATGAAGATGAAGGTCCTAGTGAACCTATTCAACATTTGGTCATCCACAAATCAAGAAAGCGACCTAACTAGTTGAAGTCTACACTACATGATGCAGAAGGTCATGAAGCAGCTCAAGGCACATTCAGGGAAAGAAAGAAGCCCTATTATGGGTAAGAAACCTACATGAAAAAACTAATAGAAGCAGAGCCATCCACTTTTGAATAATTTGTTAATCATCAAGAATGGAAGGATGCAATGAATGAAGAATATCAATCTATAATGAAGATTGAAGTTTGGGAGATTGTGCCTAGTCCCGAAGACAAATTTGTGGTAACTTCCAAATGGATCTATAAGATCAAACATGCAGTAGATGGAAGTATTGACAAGTATAAGGAAATATTTGTGGCTAGGGGTTTCTCTCAACTAGAAGGCAACAACTATGACGAGACATTTTCTCCAACAGCAAAGTATACAACTATATGTTCATTGGTCTCTTTTGCAGCATCAATGGGATGGAATATCCATCAAATGGATGTCAAGAATGCATTTCTAAATAGCCCAATTGATGAGGAAGTATATATAAAACACCCCTTGGGATTTGAAGTTAAAGACAAAAAGGCATATGTTTGCATATTGAAGAAGGAATTATATGGCCTCAAGCAAACACCAAGGGCATGGTATGCTAAGATGGATGCATACCTATAGAGATTAGACTTCACAAAGAGTTATGTTGATCCAAACCTTTTTATTAAGGTTGTTAAGGGAGAACTGGTAATCATCCGTCTATATGTAGATGATATTCTCTTGACAGGTGTAGAAGGTCAAAATGAAGACTACAAGAAGCAACTAGCAACAGAATTTGATATGAAGGATCTAGGGCTTATACACTACTATTTGGGACTAGAAGTCTAGCAAGGACCCGATGAGATCTATCTAGGTCAAAGAAAGTATGTGATTAATATGTTGAAGAAGTTTGACATGATGGATTGCAAACTAATGAAAACCCCAATGATCACAAACCTAAAAAGACTAAGGATTTTTTAATCAAGCCATGTGGATCCTTCCAAGGATAGGCAATTGATTGGCTCACTGATGTACTTGGTGAATACTCGACTAGACATGATTTTTAGTAAATGTTATCAGTCAATTTCAAGTGGATTCAAAGCATGATCATTGAATAGCAGCAAAACATATTCTGAGATATCTGCAAGGAACCATCCAATATTGCCTTAAGTACAATAGGAGGAATGATGTCCACTTGATTAGATATACATATTCTGACTGTGGAGGTAGTGAGCAACATGGAAGGAGAACTACAGGAGGATGTTTTAGTTTTGGACCCTCCATGATCTCATGGATGAGCGAAAGCAAGATATATTTTCTTTGAGTAGTGTTGAGGCAGAGTATATTACAACCTATGAAGTAAGCAAAGAAGCGTTCTAGTTGAGAAAGTTACTATCTCACCTATTTGAAGGACCAATGGGCCCTACTGTGATACATTATGATAACACCAGTTGTATATGATTTTCTAAAGACCCATTGTTTCATGGAAAGACAAAGCATATTAACAACAAGTATCACTACATTCATAAGCTAGTACAAGACTTGTGTTGCAGGTACAGTATATCTCCACTAATGATCAAGTAGCTGACATACTAACAAAATATATTCCTAATAAGAAGCTTTTGTATTTAAGAAATAAGCTTGGTTTGGTTGATGTATCCTCCCTAGTTGAGAGGTAGAGATAGGCACATCATTCTTGTCTTCACTTGGGAAGATAGAATGGAGAATTGGGTAAGCATATGGCATATGATACTCTTTGAGGATGAGGTAGGGCATCCAAGATGAGAGTATTCATGGATCGATATTCTCTGATGACTAGTTATCCAATATAAGAATATTCCAAAGAAGGTCATACTCTGTGAACAACCGGGTGGATTATGTACCTTGAGAGACAATGATGATGGTGTCTATAAATCATTGGTCTTGTCATCATTGTGCTCTGATCTTGTGGAGAGATAGAGTGTTAGTTAAGGCCTTGCTATGTGAAAATGTTGGTGGGTATGATGCTAAACAGATGGGCTACCAAGCTGACTCTTCTTATGAGATCTCTTCATATTGAGAATATCCATGTACCATTTATGAATACCTCCGTAGTTAAGAGGGAGTGCTAAAAAATGTGTAACTAGGTTTGGCCTTCATAAATATGAAATGTAGTTTTGATTATAGTAAATTGTAACATTAAAGAAAATAATAATAA